>JAGDQP010063540.1:0-11709 GCA_022664845.1 Lepisma saccharinum
ATGAGATTTTTGTATTATAGTGTTCAGAAAATTTATATCTTCTGTTCTGCCGAATCTCATAACCATTCCTCTAATGAAAACGCTTGTTGCACAATTCCAAAGTATTACAAACTTTCCTGTTCAAATGAAATTTTACAACAGTTTTTTGTGATTCTTGAACATTTTTTATTTGAACAGATTCCAGTGCAACGACGATATAATCAGACTTTTCCCCTTAATTTTCATATTACTGCTGTGGGAAACATTATTTCAAACAGTTATATCAACTGCAAAAACATACTTTATTTTTTGTATGTATTGTAGCTAAAATAATTTCGATTTCAATACAAGCAATACACACCAAACATAATCTTTCTACTTGTTCTAAATTTACTTTATTCAGGAGAAAATTGTCCTTTGTGACTGCTGCAAAACGTTTGAATGACAAACAATTGTACGGAACTTGAAGTTCAATTGTTATTTTAATAGATTACACCTGCCAGGTATTCATGGCTTGCTGGCGCATGAGCTGGCTTCAATTTCGGGCCGCTAGAAGTAGATCCGTCTCCCGGATCCATGCAATTTCAGGTCGCTAGAAGTTGATCCGTCTCCCGTATCCAGATGCATGACTTTGTGGGATAAACCTCGAAATTCTGTGTTGATAAACTTCAAAATGACCTAATGTTGTTAAACATAGGTTTATGAAAAGTGTCATTATACAAGTTAATAAAACATGTTCATGTATTTTTTCCATGCACATTGAAGCAAAACTTGAAACAATACCAATAGGGTAAATGTACCTGTTATTGGCACTTTTAGAACACTTTTGTTTTCAAACTTGAAATCCTGTTCCACTCTGGCTTTATTTTAATTTATATGGTTAATTTTAAATTCTTAAATCTTTTCTGAAATTAATTGCACAGTGAAACAATAAAAATACAGAACACGTATCTTTTATGTATTTTATTTTTCTTCGGACCAGTAAAATGATCAATAGTTGGAACACTCTAACCAGTAGTTATACCCTTCAAACCCAGTTATTGTCACTATCGTTCACTAGACGTTTTTGAGTAGATATATAATTTCAGTTTTAACGTCAGTTCAAAAAATCAATAAAGTAATCTTTGACTTTTCCTCCATTAGCACAGAAGTAGTAGCAGGTCTAAAGTTATTCTTTTATCTGAAACTCGTTGGTCCTCGTGTAATATTATCGATCTGAAAACCTGGAAGGGATTCACAAAAGCAGTCGTAAGTGAGAATTTTAAGGAAAATTCTATGACTCCCCTAAGTTTATGATGTATTATATTCTAATTCACAAAAGTCAGATAAATCAAACTTACGGCAAACCAACGAAAAAAAAGAGCCTTAAGTGAGGGCTGTTTTTTAAACACGCTTGGTTGCTTGCGATTTGAGAAATAGCCAATTGAAACACGTGTTACACCACGTAATAAAACTACACCACGAAACACCATGTGTTTCCATTGGCCATTCACCCAAATCACAAACAAAGCAAGAAACGCAAGCTTTCATGAAAATGAGCACAGAGACTTACGACAAACATTTTGGGGGATATTTCCAGTCTGGCGCTGCAACACTAAGCAATAATCACAAGTGATGTCAAGTTAACCTTCAACCAATAAAGACTGAGAAAAGACGATGTGTTTCGTGCATATATTTTTCATGTAAAGGAACACTGACATTACACATCTATGTTATTACTTATTTATATTACACATTGAGAGAGTGTACGTTAAGGCTGGTTTTCATGCAATCTGGCCCAAATCGCTAGCAACGCAAACTTTGATGAAAATCAGTCCTTACGGGTGGTATACACTTTAGGGTTGATTTACATACAGGCTTGCGTTGCTTGCTTCGTGCGATTTGGATGAGTAATCAATTGAAACACTTGTTTTATTACGTAGTACGTAGAACACGCAATAAAACACGTGTTTTAATTGGCTATTGAAATCGCACGCAAAGCAAGCAACTCAAGCTTGCATGTAAATCAGCCTTTAAAATCATGGTAACTTCCACTGTCAAAAAAGTTAGTAGAGCGATGCGTGAATACACATCAATCTTTAAAACGAACGTACGAGTGACCTTACGATGGTTTTCGGTGAGTGATCGTCCGTTCATTTTTGTGAATTGAAAGTCTAGTCGTCTTTGTCTTCCTTAATAGAACACATAATGCAACTATTGAACTTAAGGGCTGGTTTTAATGAAAACTTGCGTTGCTTGTTTTGCTTGCGATTTGGGTGAATAGCTAATTCAAACACATGTTACACTTAGAACACGCAATTAAGACGTGTTTCAATTGGCTACTCATCCAAATCGCTAACAACGCAAGCTTTCGTGAATTTCAGCCCTTAGACAGTTTTGTTAACTCTGCCCCTGTATCAGTGATTGGCACAGCTGGGACCAATAGTTGATACCACTGCCAAATATTTGTTCCTGTGAAGCCACGTGCTACCTGAAAATGCTATTCAATCCATTGTATTTTCGTGTCTCAAAGGTAAGAACGTGTTAGAAATATGAGAATTCTATTTTTTTTTTAAATGCTAGCTATTGGCTTCCAAGGCAATAAATGAACTCGGCGGGAAATGGCATACCAGTCATTGGCATCCCCTAGCACTAACTGGTTTGAATAAATTACATAATGATGCACCCTAAGTGGTCCCAAAACATCCTTCCAGTTGTTTAAGAAGGAAGAGACTATAATAATTTCATTATAGCAATAAATAACTAGAGGAAAATGAAAGTATTGTCCTTATAGCTTATCTGCTTAGATTTGATAGGTTACTTGAAAGTTACGATAGGTTACGAAGTATTCTTGAAATTATTTATTTTCGATTTTTTAAATCTTGGGAGTGCCTAAAACTGGACAGTGCCAATAACAGTGAAGCTTATTCTAATGACTTATATAAAAATATGATATTGATGGAAGCATTTGCAAAATTGCATGTTGACGTTAAAAGTCTTGGCGGTATGTGAAAGAAAATATTTAGAAGAAAAATATTTCTTCAATGATTTTTCAGACAAAAAAAAAAGTAACGGAAGTAACGATCATGTTTTTAAAATGTATCAGAAATATTTCATACACAATGAACGTAATTATTACTTCCAGTATCTGGCAACCATATGAAACCATTGAAACAGTAAATAAAGTTTTCGGTTCTTTTAGATTTTCTTCTGTGTATAAGCGTACGATAGTGTACTGTACAAAAAATATCTCTGCGCGTTAAAAATGAAGCGTATATATTCTCCTTATCTCGTTTTCTATCTTTAAAGTTTGAAGTAGCAAAGAAACAATCAAAGACTTCGGGGTTTTGAGACAATCCTCAAAAGCATGAGCTCGAACAGAAATTTGGCATAATGTGGACTCCTCATTATGGGTGTATTAACTTTATCTAAATTTTAAGTTATAACTGTGCCAGATTTCAAGATTCAAAATTTAATTTTTGTTTCTAGGTTCGTCTGTGAAGAAAAGCGTCCCATGGTTAGGCCAAAGTTAAAAAAACTTGAATCTGAACGTTACGACGTGAGTATTTCATCTTCGTGTGCATAGGGTAAACGTACCAGTTATTGGCACTTTTAGACCACTGTCGTTTTGAAAGTTGAAACCTCAAGTGCAGATCTCTTCCGGCTTTATTTTTCTGCTCATTCTAATTGCTATGCTATTGTAAACTCTGAGATGCTTCCCAAAATAAATTCTACAGTGAAACAATAAAAATGCAGAACATGTATTTTTTTATTAATTTTTCTCTAAAACAGCAAAATGACCTTTTGTTTTGTCACCCTCTGACCAGTTATTAGCACTTACGTTCGCTGTACGTTTTCGAGAACTGAGGACGTGTAAAAATTATTGGCACTGCTAAGTCCACTAGTTGGCACCAGTGTTTAAACAGTTTTCTAAAATGTAGTGGCCAATGAAGAAATTTTTGGTGGTCATTTGTTATCACTGGTGACCTCATATAATATATTATATTTTATTGGCATTAACAAAAATTACATAGATGTTATACAATGATGCACCTTCATATTGAAATTAACCAAGAACCAAGATGAATTACTATTGCAAATATAAAATGGGAAACAGTCCTCCCCTAGGAGAACGACTAATTTACATTCTTTCCTTTCGTTCACAATGGTTCATGGTGACCTCAAATCTTGGAACGTTAATTTAGCTCATTTCGCGACATCATAGATTGATGGAATTTTGCACAGCGACGTAAGTCGGGTGACAATACAATATCCCATTATTACTTCCATATTATTTATATATTTTAAAGCATATTTTAAAGCAATACTGTCTTGATACCAGTAAAGTTCAGAATTTTGAGAAAAGAACTGGTGGCCAAAAGAACTGGTATCAAAATTGGCCACCAGGTGTGACTCTAGGTGGCCTAATCTAATTATTAGTGGTCGTGACGTGCCAATTTTGCATACCCCTACCAAATATTTGTTCCTATGAAGCGACGTGTTACATGCAAATATTAGCGATGCTATTTTTATCCCAAAAGGCTAGAATGGCTATGACAGAAGTTTGATTTTTTTAAAAATGCTAATTATTTCCCTCATGCCAAATAAATGTCACTGTGAAAAATGGCATACCGTTCATTCGCCCCCTCTGTAGTAACAGAAACTAGTTTGCAGAATTTACATAATGATCCATGCTAAGTGGTCTCTAAACATCCTTCTATTTGTTAAAGAAGGAAAACACTATAATAATTACCTTATAGCAATAAATAACGGGAGGGAAATCAAAGTATAGTCTTTGCTTATCTGCTTAGATTTTGATAGGTTAAATTTGTAACTTAACGAAGCTGTATTGAAATTATCACTTAAAAAAGTTAGCAAACTTAACTTTGTATGGGCCATTCTAACAACTTTTTGACTTCGGCCCATCACGATTATCCGTCACGTTCTCACACACATCCAAGCCCCCAGCAGAGATTCGAACCCGGGACCTTCGAGTATTGAAATTATCACCTTCACCACGACCAATAACAAAGATATGTTGTTTCATGTGCAGAAGACAAAGAAGTTTAACAACAAAAGTGTAACTACTGGTACTGTTTCACAGGGGTGGTCTTGACAGTTGACTTACACTGTATACAAATGTTTCATCAAGGTAATACGAAATTTCTAACAACTTAAAATTGAAGCCTGAGAGATTTATTTTACTTCGTATTAGGTTCTATATAATGAATCTTGGCGTCACTTAAGACAAAACCATCTGGTTTAAATAAATACAGATATGAATTTCTTCATTCAATGAATTCCTGGAGGTAATCGAACCTAAGCTTCTTGATCAAGAAGCACTTTCAGCACTCATGTAGTACAAAACACAAAGCTACAAGAATTATGAGAGGTGATTTGAAGAATCTTTCTACCCTTCTTTGTTCTTGTACATACATTTCTTTCTTTATCTTTTCTCAAATTAAATCATAATGAGTTTGACTTTAAAGTTATTGTTATGAACAAAAGTTATATAATTCGACGAAGATTGAAGATTTCTGCATAGAACTTATAAAAAAAATCTGCTCTAGGATTTCTGACAGCCATTTTAGGAGTTGAAACACAACATTAGAATTTGATAAGCAACAGTGGTGATCATTCAGAAACAAAAGAAAGCGTAATTCTTTTCATTTTCTTTGATTATTCTCAGAGTATTATAAAACGCAAAGAGTTACTTATAAAACCACAGTAACGAATTGTTCAGTGTAAAGTCATTGAGGTTGTTCAAAAGAAAGAGGAATACAGAAAATGAATTGATGACATTCCCATTGTTCTTTCATATTTCGTACTCTCGCTAGGAAAAGAATTTTTGCCTCTTTTATTTCTTCCATTGTCACTCTCATTTTAATTCTTCTTTCTTTTTTTATTCTAGAATTATGATTACTAATTTCTATTACAGACTCTTATTGCTGAGGTTAAATTTACAATGAGAATTTTCAATGTAATCTTTTTTTTTTCTTTTAAGAAAGAAAAAAAATGTTTTTCAAAGATGAGGATGGCATTAGGTAATAAGAAAAGTAACTGTTACACAATTTGATGTTTTCTATTCATTCGTTGAATTGCTCTCGCAATGGTCTTATTTTAACCCTATTGAGAATCATGGATATCAAAGAAATGTTATTCGTGAGCCCAAGTAATGACAGTAGTTCGTTTAAAATAAAAGATGTTATGTCGACCATGAAGTGAAAACAGATTGCTTCCTTGTATACATTTTATTGACATGATGAAGCTATGTGGTGATAAACCAGTGTGAAAATAATATTCATTCTCTTCTGTGTTTCAGTGGAGGTATGGAAATTTCAGTGAAGGAAATTTTCGTGATTCAATATGACTAAAATTAACACAAATATTTATGATACTATTACCGAAATTTATGGAGATATTATTTGAGTTAATGCTAAAATGACAAAAATGTATTATTTTTTTTTCTCCCAACACAAAAATCAACATTTAATCGTGATTAGTGATATTATTTTACATGATCTTCTTATTCTTAAGTAGCACGAAGTCTCGTATAATAATTCGTGTCATTGGGTGTGTTTCTAAACATAGCAAATGCTATCATCACGAACCTCAATATTTACTTCTTGCGAGTATTTTAAATTTCAAAATTGCAGCAGCCTACCGTTTTTTTTTGTTCTCGACTTACTTTATGTCTTTGCATCTCAAAGTTATAGTGTACACAATTTGAACGAATCGCTTAGAGTCAGTTATTTTATTTACTATTGCACGGCCAGTCCAATATAATATAATGTAGAAGCTATTTCGATTTCTATTTCCATGCCTATTTATTACTCATCCATTCAAGTACATGTTTATTGTACAGCGAACGAAGAAAGTTCCTGAAAAGCAAACTGCTGAACATGGGCAACACACCATACACAAATTTGTTTCTTAATCAGTTCTGGTAATATATATAGTTTCCTCCCACTCCACCATGCTGACTTGAGACTTCGCTCAAGCAGCGATTGGAAAAACCTATACACAAAGAGAGACACGCCCCCCTTCCCTGCTGAAACTTACTTCTTCGGGCAAAAGCATGAGCTCCAAAACTAGAAAAAGAACTTCAGTAAATAATAATAAGCATTTCACCCACGAACGCTTGAAAAATATGAAATGAACACTCCAATTGACTGAGAAATAACACAATGAAACTTTTAATTGCGTTTATAAAGACGAAAAATGTGTTTTAAGTTTTGAAATGGAAACTATCATTCAATACTGGTGAAAGGTATAGTAATTGTGCAACGAGTCTTCAGCGTTGTCTGTGGCGTAATGGAATAATGCGTGGAAACAAGGGTTTCAGAGTAAAATTTGAGATCGTTGGTTCGAGCCCCCTCATATTATAATTACTTTCATTTTCAATATTACATTTTTGAGTAATGTGAATAAAAATATGATTGAATGTAAAACTGACATTCTTTTTTTCATTTGCTTAGTTTTCTCCATTGCCACTACGTATTTCCATTTCGACCTGAGCCTCAGATGCTTAAAGACCTTAAAATAAATTCAAATTCAACTGATGTTCATTTAATTATATTTATGGCATTTAGGCATCTGAGGCTCAGGCCGGAATAGGGAAGGGGAAATGATTCGGGAAGGTGTCGGCCAGGGCCTATGTTGAAGGTGCCATCAAGGCATTTACCTGGTGTGAGTGAGGAAAAACCTTGGAAAAACCTCAGTCAGGATGGTCGGCCACTGAGATCGAACCCAGCACCTCTTGAATGCTACGCTAACGCTCTACCACTGAGCTACGGCAGCTCGGTAACTTATTTTCATATGGACTGTTTGTCCCTCCCCCTAGATATATTAGTAACTACAAGTCACAAAAAGATTGGCCATACACCAGAGGATTTATCACGGTCTGAAACGGTGAGGAAAACTATGACTCGAAAACTGAAAGGTCTTTTTCAATTGCTTACAATTCTCCATTTGTTCCCCTCCCCCAAGATCTCAGTAACTACAAGTCCTCGTGGTCTGAAAGGGTGGTGAAATCGATGACTTTGACTCTTTTTGGATAGTTCTTAAAAGAAATTTTGATTTTATACCAATGCGCTTTGGTGTTGTCTATAATAATATCATTACTTTGCTTATTATTTATTATTATTGTCTTAATTCTATATTCGGCAATGCAATTCACTCTTCTCTGTTCGTAGGAGAAGGAATAGCAAGCTGGTATTACCTTAGCCCTGCCGCACACTAGGCGATCTGGTCACGCGACCAAGTCACACACAAAATCTTAATCCATACTTTCTTATGGAACACAGCACACGAGGAGACTTTGTCGCAGCGACGCGAATTGGTCGTAGAGAGAATCACAATGTCCGGGTTCCGAAGGCGACTTGAGGGAGGAGCCAAAGTCGCTTTTCTTGTATTCTTCTGGATCACCGCCACTATGCGATTTTGTAGCTCGATTAAGAACAAGGTTGACATTTTTTTTTATTCCCGACCTCTTTTTGCCACCACATATGAGGAACTGAGTAAAGAAAGAAGTCAGCAATATAATTAAATTAATTATTTGCATTTCCATAAAGTTTCATCAATACCGAGTGGTAAACATCTTTGCTTCTGTTTATTACATTTTTTACGTGATCACGACAGAGCTGAGTAGAATATCTTGCTTCGAGTAGCAAAGCCTCTCTCTCTCTCTCTCTCTCTCTCTCTCTCTCTCTCTCTCTCTCCCTCTCTCTCTCTCTCTCTCTATATATATATATATACAGGGGTGGATTTAGGGCATGGCCCGGCCTGGCCGGGCCAGGCTAAATCCCGCTGTAGTCTGTTAAACCCCAGTTTTGTTCTGTGGATAAACAAAAATTACTTTATATAATCGGTCGAACTAAAATGTTAATAATGTATTATCTGAATGTTACAGTAAGTTATTAATACGTAGGCTAGTCCCTGACAGTGCCAGAATTCTTATAAGCATTGTCATGTCCGCTAGCTTTGTATTTGCTCAGGGTTTCTTGCAGATAAACCTCTCCGTAGAACAGTTGTACAGCTCCGAAGATACTTTTGAAGGCTCCAGGAAATTTGAAACCAGGGGCGGACTGGCCCGGCCGGAAACACGGAAATTCCCAGGTGCCCCCTCACCCGCGCCGGTCCTTTTGTCTTGGAAGCGTAATGTTACCCAATAAAAAAGACCACTTACTCCACTTTTGCTACTACTTGTGGCGTTAATGTCTTGTCGTGAGTCTAAAATTAGCAATTTTCACACACAAGACTTATAGATGGAGGTAGTGTTAGTGTTGTAATCTCAGCAGGCCTACTGTGTCTGTAGGGCCCTTACAAATCGCTAGAAGGGGCCTGTAATGTTTAATGATAAATGCACAAGGCTTTAATACATTCATACTCTTTTAAGGCGCAATATTTACGTTATTAAAACTTTATTTTGAGCCCTGGGGCCTGTTTCACGAACGTACTTGCCAACTTTTCACTCTTTAGTTTGCATTTCCGGAAGACTGTCTCAAGAGCGCTTACCTTCCGCCACAAACCCTTGTTCTCATTCAGTCACTGTTCTATCATTTTGTGCAAGGAGTGTGATTATACTAGGCAATATTCAATTGTTAGTAAACTTTTGACACCCAAAGCTAGGCAACCAAACGACAGTACATATAAATATTGTGGTGGAAGGTTGGCGGTCTTGTGACAGTCCTCTGGAAATGGAAACCGAAGAGTGAAAAATTGACAAGTACTTTCGTGAAACAGGCCCTTGATCAGTATCCTAAAGGCCTTTACAAGTTTTGGGGGCTCACTACTATGAACGGTATTGAAGGCCCTTGAAAGGTGTATTTCGAACCCACGCTCCACAACACCCACTAGCACTAGAGCTTATTCGTTTTCCAGGTAGGGCCTTTTGTTTACCAGTCCGTTCCTGTTTCAAACTATGTTCCGTATGCTATTACGAGTGGTATAACTAGAATTTTCGGCCCCTGTTGCAAGAAACCTTGTTCTATTATGATCTCCCACATGCAATTTAAGCCAGTGATTTATCCACACTCCCCTAAGGACACCCACAACACCCCCTGATGCATTATTGCAAACACCCCCTTTTGGGGGTGTAATATTTCAAATAGTGTTTTCATACTTATTCTAAAAAATGAATTCATTACACGAATGATCCATAACATTCCACTTATCCGTATATACTCAGTGAGTGACGATTCAAAATATGAAAATTTCACATTCATAATGAAATGAAAAGTTTATTATATTTTTCAGTTCAGTGCTTGGGAACGAAGGTTAGAACCACACGTGCATTCAATCTCGCAGAAGCTGGAAGATTTTTTCACCCTGGACAAACAGCCAACATTTATAATCCCGTTACAAAAGAAAGAGGCCTCTGTAAAATGTCTTCACTTTTCCCACTTTTATTATCATAAACTCGCTGAAAGCAAATTACAATTCGAACTTAGGAGGTCCCTTCGACGTTCACTAACTTCTTTTGCCCTCTCTCGGCCTCTCCATGGAAGCGATTAATTTTGCAATACGTTGTCAATCGTCGCCCTTCAAATATATTCATCTGAACCAGAAAAAAGAGAAGATGTGAGTGATAAGATCGTGAGAGAAAGAGAGAGATAACAGGACAAAGCTGCCAGCACTGCCACAACTAAAGTATACATAAAGAATTGTATGACCGCGTAAGGTTTGTGGTTGCAGAAGTTGAAGAGCCTTTCCCCAGTTTGGAAATAATGAATGGAAAGAAATGATGTTGTATGTACAAACCAAGCTGAATTTTATCCCGAAAAACACAACCCAGTCGGTGTCATAATGCAGTGCTTCTCCCACTGCCAAAGGCAGTTTAAGGCAGGACGGATGAGTGTCAAATGGAAAAGAAGGCACATTTTTTCCCCTTCGTATTCCTTTCATATTCCAGACCATTCAGAAGTTTATTCAAAATCATTTATTGGTCTTAAATATTTTTTTCACAAGAAAAGCGCCAAGTACGTCGCTAAATACAAGACTAATAAACCCTCTTTTTGTTGTTCGTTTCCGACAACAATAGTGACCATTTTGTGCTGTCTCTATATCCTCGACACAGGCTGAACGGCGTCAGTATAGGGAACGTTGGACATAAAATTGACATAGTTTTTAACACAAGGAAGTAAATTGAAGTGTTTAACTTTTTTATTTTTACTTTTGCACATTTCAAAGAGTTTCGTAAATTGGTAGCGCCCCGGATTATCACTTTTGAAATATATTGAAGTATTTTAGGGTACCACGAAGCCTCAATTCTTCTGTTAGTGGTATTGGAAATATCAAGCTCGAGCTCATTTTCCCACGCTTTTGGAAGTCCATATCGTCGAAATAAAGCATTTATCATTTTTTTTTAAATTTTCATAGCAGGAATCCCGTGAAATAGTTTTGTGTTATTTTGCAACACCCTGTATATATCGAAAGGTAAGTCGTAACTTCAAATTTTACACGAGAAGATGAAACAAAATGCTCCTGCACAAATTTATTTCCAGCAGAGTGGTCCTCGATGTGATAATAAAAAATATGGAACAATTAGAAATACAATCGAGGAAAACAAAAGTTTGAAGAAAGCCAAACAGCAGCTCATGATAGGGAAAAGCAAATAATTGCAGTTAAGAGACCAGACGGGACCGTAACACGAAATAAGGAAGAAATTATAAACATATCTGAAAATTTCTACAGAGAATTGTACTACTTCGAGGAAGAGCTAGGAAATAAAGACTCAGAAGAAAATGATGT
>JAGDQP010063541.1:0-11708 GCA_022664845.1 Lepisma saccharinum
GGTACAGTGCAAGGATTTAGCGAAAAAGTAGAGAATACAAAATTAGGACCCCCTGAAAAGAGTATGTCTGGTAGCCCTGGACAGAAATTTCTTTCGAGTGTTTCTTGCTAATAAAAACAATACAATTTTTTCCAAACATATTTATTCTTTAAACCGGGGAGCCAAACAGCCGAGAATTGATACCTTATTCCGGGGAAAATGCCCGGAAACCGGGGGTGAATGGTCACTCTGGTATAGGCTGGATTCCACACTACATAGAATTGTTGATTGTATCTTTTGTTAGTTCGTTGATTTTTCTCTCCCCCTCCTGGCCAATGAGATATTTGACAACATTGATAAAAGATGGCATCACTTTCGGGGTTATAGGGTAACGTTGTGTCTTTGTAACATAAATGGATTTTGTAAAATATTAATGAGTATGAGGATTGCTCGTGGTCGAGCGGTTAGATGCGTCGAACTACCAACGACGAATGCAGAAAATTCCAGCTTCGAATCCCACTGCATGCGGTAGACCATGAAAACAGCAATTGTGGTAAGTAATTCTCCGTTACGAAGTTTAATGCTCTCTTTTGGTCAAATGAAAAAAAGATGTTTTCGAGCTGTTGAACAGCTGGGCAAATACAACGTTACAAAAACGTTTCCAAAATACTCCACTTCTTGACGTTGAAAACTAATCAATAGGGTTGTATTTCAAAAGGGATCTTTTATTGTTGATCAGCTGCAAACCGTCAAACGTATCCTTGTTATAAAGGCTAGAGTAAATTTTGTAGCAGGTAGCTCTTCATTTATCTATTACAAATCAAGCAGTGTAAACATTTTTGCTTATATTAACGTTGTTTATTATCTGTTTTAATTGAAAAGCTGAATGTGTAGTCAATTCTATAGCAAATAATTAGTGTTTTAGTAGCAAACATAAAGTCTCTTCGAACAGAAGAGGATGTATATTAGACAATACGCTTACAATTGTGCCAAACATATCGATGTTCAGCGTGTTATTTTTTCAGTTACGAGATTTCTTGTTTTCCCCAGAGGCACAGAGTTGAGAGAAAGCAATTTCTAACTTAAAGAGACAGAATCTGGATAAGTTTATACGAGGGTTGCTCACTAATTAATTTATGACTACAATATATTTTTAACATTAGTATGTTGTTTACAGTACATGTACCATACAACGTAAACAGACCACTTGTTTATATTTTAAAAACACTATTTCTACACATCAAACTAGCTAATATTTGATCCCCTCTTGGTCATTTTTCCACACAAGCTAAAGTGTATAATTAATGTGTTTTTCCTCACCTACGAAAGTACTGAAATAAAAAAGAACTGGGTCCTAAAGGAAATCAGGTATATACGGATCCTCGGTTCCAAGATCCGAATCCGGATATACCCGATTTCAGTATTCAGATCCTCGGTTCCAAGATCCAGATTTGGTTACCCAGTTCCAAGATCCGAATACGAGTTCCCGTTCCAAGATTCCGGATCTTAGTACCCGGCTCCAAGATCTAAATCAGTGTACCCGGTTCCGGAATTCAAAAGGCTCCAAGATCCGAATTACGTTATCCACTTCCAAGATCCGGGTCCGGGTAACGGTTCAAAGATCCGGATAATCCGAATCTGAATTCATGTGCTCATCTCTATTATATATTGAAGGATTTCAATTAGGAAATGAGTGAGCTGCAAATTATTGGGACACAACACTGAACAAAATATGTACAATTGCATTAAAAGAAAATGGCACATGAAAAAAAAATATTCAATCGGGGGCAAGATAGTTAATACATGTGCGAAGCAAGACATGTTGATATTTTTTAAAAATTTAAATCAATGTCCAAAATGGTCTCGGTACTACCGCACTTTGCAACTTATCCGACTAAAACTAAATCCATTGTCCATTTTCTATAAATATGAATGTATACAAGAAGTGTAAAACTATGAAAAACTCAGTGTTTAGGAATTGCTAAAAAAAAAACTAACCTTTAGAAAATACGATTCATTTCGCATACTTCATGTAATCATTACTTGCTCCTTTTCTGTAGGAAACAAAGCGAAATACATATTTAAAAAGACGTGTAATATACGTGTATTATACGAAATAAAAAGTATTCACACTTTCGCCATAGATTACCCAAACTGCCTTCTGCACTTTCATGCTATAATGTGATATTCTTGTGGTTAAGTTACTACTTCTTGTCGTTTGTCCACAATTTACGACTCGGGAACGGCTACGCCGTGTTTACATTACTAACATCTTACCATGGTTAACGTTAACCAACATTATTTTAGCAATATAAACTAAGTGGTAGTTACCGTTAACGCGGGTTTCAAATTTAACCAACGTTAACTTACGACGGTTATCTTCTTGCGTTAGTTATCGAAACGCGAGATGGCCGTTAAGCGCAGCTCACTTCGTGAGTTTATTTCTTTCTTTATCGAAATATATCGTATCTTCGTGGTGCGTATCACTTTTAAAGTACAAAAGAAGGATGGCAGAACTAGTCTACAAAATGTTACCCTACAATCAATTCATTTATATTCATTTTTTTATAATTTAAACCTCTACCGTGTAACAAGCAGATTCTTTACTCTACAGAAACCTCTACCTGTTTACTGATAATGGCAGTACAAGCACGATAGCCAAGTGCAGTACCGTAGTCTAAACGTGAGTTATTTCAACCATGATTTTTACCGTCAAACTATCTTAGTAATCTAAACAAGGCACTAGGGATACGAAGGTAGTGGTGAGGTCTTCTTGGAAAGGTCTTGACAGGACGAGGTCAATCAAAGCCGTTCGAACCATTTTGGTTGATGTAGATCAGTGTTGCAAACCTATTTTCGAATGAACATTATTCGACACAATAGAAAAAATGTGGGTGTTCCCGTGCTCAGGGACCCCGTCAGTGTTGCCAACCAGTGTTCAAAAATATATCTAATGACCACAAGGTGTAGAGACGTGGTTCATGTGTCATTGGAAAGGTCTTCTCTAGTCTAGCCTAGAGCCACCGCAACAACCTTAATCAGGTGTTGCATCGCTTCCATACTTTTATACATAGCCGCAGTAAACTTGTCATAAACATTCAAAATAGGAAAGTGCTGTTAAGTGTTCCCGCCCATAAGTGGCCCATTAGTCAATGTTGCCAACCTGTTTTATAAAAAATGAATGTTTGTGTGTCTGCGATGCTATCAAGGGACCGGATGTAAAAGAATAACATTTAATTATTAAAACAAAATAACACTGCACTATGGGCGAGGTTCTAGCAGAAATACCACACGGAGCATATGTGTTGAAGGATAATGAATTTCCTTATTACAGAAATAATTAACTACACTAACTCTATGGCTTACAAACTCGCAAGTTCATCGCCGCAGTAACAAACACTCGCCATAGGATTCTATTCTGGGCAAGAACAAGCCAGTTTTCATCACAAACGCCTACTTCTCGAAGATACAATCTAAGAGTGTCCTCCCAACGACGTCTTGGTCTTCCCAACGGTCTCTTTCCCTCCGGCTATCCAACCATGATGGAATACGTTCGTTCTTCCTCCATCCGAGATGCATGACCTGCCCACCTTAGACGTCGTGATTTCATTATTCTTAAAACATCGGATGAGTCGAACAGTCCGTGGAGATCTTCACTATGCAGTCTCCTCCATTCTCCGGTCAACTTGTCCCCTTTCGGCTCGTATGTCTTTATCAAAATCTTATTTTATTTTTAAACGCATGTAATTTATGTTAACCTGATAGGGTTATACTCCAACTTTGGCAACCGTAAAGTATTACCGACAGAATAACCCTTCAATATATTTTCAATTCAACTTCCTTGATATTAGTGGCTAAAATAGGAGCTTCTGGACTGAAGAGAAACATTGATTGCCCGATGCTAAGCGCCTTTTTTACATTCTTTTCTTTAGTTCACAGTGGTTCGTGGTGTACTCAAATCTTGCAACGTTAATTTAACTTAATTCCCGACGTCATAAAATGATGAAATTTTGCACAGCGACGTAAATCGGGTGACAATACAATATTATGTTGTTACATTAATATATTTCTATATATTTATATATTTTGAAAGCATATTTTAATTTTCTTTTTAATATGGACTTCTTTATCCTAAAATAAATACTAGCCTGCAACGATCTGTCGTTTAACTGGTTGCAGAACACTAGAATTTTGGTCACAACAACACCGAAATAACTCCAAAAAAATAATAAATAAACTTTTTAAAGGCATACTTTTCTTAAACAATTCTTACTGAAAAGTAAAAAATAATTTTATGCATAACTAAAAAGAAAAACATGGGACGCGCCAATTCAAGAATTTATAAAATGACTGTATATGAAAGAGCGCCCCATGCTTTCCTTTTTAGTCATGCATAAACTTTTTTTTTTTTACTTTTTAGCACGAATGGTTTAAGAAAAGTATGTCTTTAAAGTATTTTTCTTTATTATTTTTTTATTTCTTCTGTGACATCGTTCGTGTTTGGTACTTGCTCTTAAGGCTGTAGATCACACCCGCCATCTTGGTACGCACTTTCCATTTATTAACATGGGAATTGTTTTACTCGTCTTATACTTTTCAGGAGTGTAGTTTTAACTTCTGTTTTCGCCCAGTTTATCGTCATGCTCTCTTTTACTCATGCTACTTTATGGAAATGCAATATTTTACACAGGAACAGTATAATTGCCCGTTAACATATTGTGATTTATATAGCAAACTATTAATAATACATTATACTTATATATTTTAAGAAACTTCACAAACCAAAACTATACAGGAGTCAAAATAACCGCCAAGACAAATTTTGTGAAAGCAGAACTTAAATATTCTACTTCCGAGAGGCATAAAATGAGTAAAACAATTCCCATGTAAATCAATGGGAGGTGAGTACCAAGATGGCGGGGGTGATCTACAGCGTTAAATATTTAAATTTGTTTACTTTCTTTGTTCTCATTCTTCATTGTTATGTATCTATCTTCATCATCCTGTATACTTCGGTTTATAATAATAATAATGCACAGCCATATTCAATCCCGGAGGGAGGAGGTGGTCTTCTGCTCCTACGCTGACCAGACGTGTTGGGAGAGGAGAGCCGAAGCTCTCGACTGTGATCGCTACCTCTTTATTCAGGTAGCTACCCAATTGGGCTCACGACGCTGGGTGGACGCCGCACAGGCAACACCATCTGGAGTACTGCAACGGTCACCCGTCCAAGCACTGACCAGACCCAGAGCTGCTTGACTTCGGTGATCTTACGTTACTTCGGTTTATTATCATGTATTTTGTTTTATCTACGTTCACCTGTGTCCTACTTCTTCGCTAGCTTTTACTAAAACATTGCATTCATCCACTGTGTGAGTGAATTGTTATCACCGTCCTAAACGAGCTGCTGAGCTTCTGGGACCTACAGTTTCTGGCAAAGTGGGCTCCGAATTACTGCGTTTAATGGACCCCGACGGGATTTGAACCCGTGACCATGCACGCACAGAAAGCGAGCGCTCTAACCTCTCGGCCACTCCGAGGTCACACATGTATCCACTATCAAATCTACATCATCCGCATATTCGATCAGTTGATTCAAGCCATTCGATGCTAGTCCCTTTTTGCCCTCTTTAATTTTTTGAATCGCATATTTAAATGCAAAGTTAGTAATGATAAGGCATCACCTTGTATCAATCCATTGAGATCTCGAAACTATCTGACATATTATTACCTATCCGTGCTCTGCTTATGGGGTCACTGAGACACATCCTCATTAGCAAGTTAAGTGGATAGGCCTCACTAGTAGAAACAGTTTTTTTCCGGAATTCCAAATCGTACCAGAATAATGTATAACTTTTGCTTCTTGATAGAATCACAAGCTTTCATAAAATCAATGAATTAACATGGTGTGTCCGCATATGGAACGAAATCATTAAACTTTATTTCTGTGTACATTAAATAAGTAAAACTAGTCTTACTTAACTATGAGACTTGTTTGTGTAGTTTTCAAGGATTGTCGTTACTCACGGTTTTCTTGATTCAGGATTACAGCAGTGATGTACCTGAATCTTCCTAAAGAAAATTTTATAACACATACACAAGTATTTGACAAGAACACTGACAAATAATATTAACAGTTAAAATAAATTTCAGTGCCATCTGGTAAACTTTGGTAAAAATAAAGTAAGTTAGTCACTTCGAAACTGCCTACGCTAAAATACACTGTGAAAAATATTTCGTTTATTTTAGATGATTACGATTATTTTACTTATCATCATCATCATATTCAGTAATTTTCTGTCCACTGCTGGATGAAGGTCTCCCTCTTTTCTCTCCACATATCTGGGTCTGCTGCTATCCTCATCCATGTAGCTCCTGAAAAATGCTTGATTTCATCTATCCACCTTGCTTTTGGACGTCGTCTCGGGCGTTTCTTTTCTCAGGAATCCAATGTAGTACATCTGCCGTCCACTTTCCATCTGTTCGTCTAGCTATGTGACCGGCCAATTTCCACTTC
Organism: Lepisma saccharinum; assembly: GCA_022664845.1. Lineage (NCBI taxonomy): Eukaryota > Metazoa > Arthropoda > Insecta > Zygentoma > Lepismatidae > Lepisma > Lepisma saccharinum. The sequence goes on from JAGDQP010063541.1 coordinate 6,497, forward strand.
ATCTTCTTCGCAGTCTTCATTACATCCTCTACCTTCGTTTGTGCGCGAATACATTCACTTGTCTTCCTTCCCTCCTGGTTATTCCTAACATGCAAACCCCCTTTGCTCTTTGTGTGACTCTTAATCTTTGAGTCGTTTGCGCATTCAATGTCCAAGTTTCGCAGCCGTACATCATTACAGGTAAGACACATTGATTATAAACTTTACGCTTCAGACACATTGGAAGTTTGCTTTTGAAAATAAAGTGTAGTCTTCCAAAAGAACTCCACGCCATTTTACATCTTCTATTTATTTCATCAGTCAACTTGGCATTCGATGTTTTGAGCTGGCCTAGGTAAACATACTCATCAACTATGCCTATTGTCTCTCCGTTAATCTTCACTTCCTTCTTTGCAGCATGTTGATTGTACATTACTTTTGTTTTACTTAAGTTCATTTTAAGGCCTATTTTGGAACTCTCATTATTCAGTTCTCCATTCTGGTTTGTAGTTCTTCCGCATTTGAAGCAAACAGGATTATATCATCAGCGAACCGTAGGTGATGAAGATATTCGCCATTAATTTTAATTCCAACGTCATCACAGTTTAAATTCTGGAACACTCTCTCCAGGACCGCACAAAACAGTTTTGGAGAAATTGAATCTCCTTGCCTTACCCCTTTTCCAACTTTAAATTTTTCACTGTCTTGATGCAGCCTAATGACAGAAGTGGCAGTCGAGTAAATGTTTCGCAGTAACTTGATGTATGCATTTTCTATACCTTGATGTTCAAGTGATTTAAGTACTGCTGACAAGGAGACCTAATCGAAAGCTTTTTCGAAATATATGAATCCCAAACATAGTGGAAGTTCATATTCATTAGTCCTTTCCATAACTTCATTCAATGTTTGTATGTGGTCCATTGTGCTAAATCCACGAAGAAATCCGGCTTGTTCCCTTCCCTGATTAAAACGTAAGTCTCGTTCAATGCGATTCAAAATAACTTTGGTGAACATTTTGTATAGAACTGACAGTAAACTAAATAGTCTATAGTTTTCCACGCCTTCTTTGTCCCCTTTCTTGTACAACAAAATGATAACATTATTCCAACCTGGCGGTATTTCTCTCTTCCTCAGGCACATCGAGAATAATTTCGCAAGTTCTTCTTTCATCTTTCACCTCCCCATTTAAATATCTCTGCTGTGAGTCTATCTTCTCCTGGTGATTTTCCGTTCTTCATCCCTCGAAGTACTTTATCCACTGGTTCTTTCATTACGTCTGGGACATCTACATCATTTTCTTGTGAATCTTAATTTCCTAGTTCTTTTTCGGAGATGACGAAGAAGAAGAACTTATCTTACTTATATCCAACGTTAAATCACACATGCATGTCCAGGGCAGGATTCGAACCCGCAACCTTGGAAAGACTGGACTAAATTGCCAGACATTAAAACTCTAGATAGGCCTATAAACAGTATTGAGGGTCAGAAATACGTTGTCTGGACCCCGTAAACACAAACTAAGTTACTTCCATGACCTACGCCATGTTTTAATCACTTTCTCTATTTCTCTGTAAGGAATCCTCCTGCATTGAGAATATGTTCACATTCTATGAAGGTAAGCTATAAAGATGACGGCAGCAAACATTTGACCAGCATTAGACATGATGTTACAATAAAGAAGACTTTTACCTTTCTGCGCATGCGCATGAATCACACTGGAACGGAAAACTGAGACCTTGCAATAAGATAAAAAAAATTACTCTGTTCTTTTTAAGAATTACTTGCGATAAGAGTAATCAACGTACTTCCCCCAGTTTTTTTTAAACAGTGTAATAAAAGTAAATAGGATATAGATAGTCAGGTATACTTGCTTCTCTCTTACTGACAGAAGAGAAATTTGCTTTTCCGGAAAATCCTCTTATGTTTTCAAGTGTTGAGAATACATCTTAAGACAGGATACAGAGTCCGTATATATATTTTTCATTTTTATGGGAAAACCTTTCTCTAGGAATACATTAAAAGACAAAAAATGAAGAAACATTTCCGTCTGTAGAAGCATTAATGACCTAGTTATTTAAAACAAAATTTTTAAATATTAAATTAATCTTTTCTTAAGAAAAAAAAATACAAGATGCATTCGAATGTTCAAATCAGCAAGTTAGTTTTGAGTTTCTACAAACAATCGCTAAGTTTCCGTCCGGTCCCTTGCTAACATCTGAATCACAGTAACATTCATTTTTATAAAATAAGTTGGCAACACTGATAACTGGAGTGCCTAGAGACTGGTAATCGAAAAATGTTTATGCCAAGTTGGTTCGGAGACATTCAACGGTATGGAAGCAAGTTTTAAAAATAATATTCAATGTTAGGATAGCTGGTAACACTGACAACAGCAGCGCCTGATCAAGACGGTTCCGCCGACTGTGAGCTAGTCAAGCCAAGACCTCTCCAACGACACTTCAACTTTATCTTTGCACGTTATGGTTCATAAGATATATTTTGGACACAGGTTAGCAAAACTGACAACAGGGTGATTAGCTACGGGGATACCCTGAGTATTTTTCTGCTGTATCGAATATTTATGCCAATTTTGGTATAAATAGGTCTAACTGACTGGAAATAATTTGATTTTTTTTTTTTAAGAAAAGGGTTGGCCATACTGACCCACCGTAACACTCAAGCCGGTTCCAGCGAATTTTGGAATGACATCTCAAGGAACTCTTTTGACTTTGTGGTTCCTGAGATTTATTATTTGGACACAGACGGACGGATTGAGCGCAATGAGGTCTCTTTTCGCTATCAATGGCAGTGATTCCGCCAGACTCCCCCGTGGGGGGTGTCACCCCCAAATTCTTAAGAGCACATTAAAGCATTTTACGGTCAAAAATCGATAGAAACCTTGCAAAACTTCACTTACAACCTACCAATTTTGACTTTACACCCTCCCAAACTGATAATGCTGGCGGAACTCCCTGATTAAGGAACCGAAAAAGCAGAAAATAACTAAGGAAACTTTCTTACTAAATATGCTGGAACATTCATGAACAAGAAGCATATTTTTAGGTTGTTTACTTTCTTAAAAAATTATTTCTTCTCTTTAGATTTGAAATAGCAACTAAGCATAAACGTATGTTCGACGCAATGACAACATATAGAAGTGCACTTACTATAAAAATGCCTTAAATAAAAGTTTTAGTATCAATCTGCATATTGCAGGAGCGTATCCTGTGAACTATCTAGGCCACCATCGCAGGCTAAGCTTGTGAACAAATATTTTTATCTGCACAAGTAATATCAATTTACATGGAAGGGAGGCCAGAATAACACCTATCATCATCATCATTAATACTATGTGTGACCCCCGTCCCCTCTTTCTACTTGGCTAGTTGTAGTCCAAGCTGGCAACCCGATGACTAACTTCTTAGATCTCACTACTACCACAGTCGCCAGTTATTTACACACATCCCGGAGGAGGGGGTATTTTTGTTCTTCCCGGGGATATGAGACTATTTCCATATGTTATCACTACTGTTAAGAACTTCTCGGCGTCGAATTTTTCGTGCTCTGGGGTTAAAACCCCTCTCGATTACTCTCTGGACGATTTTTCGGGTCACCGGATTAGATCGAGCCCCAGTAACCCGGCGATCCGGTCTAAAACTGTATCTGAATGACCCGTTTCAGCTCTGTTTGACGGAAAGCCACGCTCCTATTATTAGTGTTATTTGAGTTCACCTCTCAGTGAGTTAATAGTTCTTGGATTTTTTAAAATAAGGGCATTGAATGCGCAAACGACTGAAGGATTAAGAGTCACACAAAGAGCAATGGAGAGATGCATGTTAGGAATAACTAGGAGAGACAAGACGACAAATTAATGGATTCGTGCACAAACAAAGGTAGAAGGTATAATCAAGGCTGCGAAGAAGATGAAGTAGAAATGAGCCGGTCACATAGCTTAACGAACAGATGGAAGATGGACGACAATGTGCTACATTGGGTTCGCAGAGAAAAGAAACGACCGAAACGACGTCCAAATGCAAGATGGGTAGATGAAATCAAGCGCTTTTCAGGAGCTACATGGATGAGGATAGCAACAGATCGAGATATGTGAAACGTAAAATGGGGATGCCTTCATCCAGTAGTGCATATAAAATGGCTGAATATGGTGATATTAAAAACCAGGATTAGCACAGGAAAGTTTTCTTAAAAACGCAAAATGTTTTTAATAAAGTATGTGCATCCGTTCAAAAATTAAATCGGGACAAATACATGTAATGAAAAGAAATGTTCGCATCAAATTGAGAACGGCCTCTCTCTTTCTGAAGTTGGTTAAAAATCGTCAATATTTTTCTTTATTTAAAGAAAGATTTTTTTACAAAATAAGATTATTTGCTGTCAGAATGTCAATATTGCACTTTGATTTAAAAAAAAAAAAACTCTGAATATTTTACAGTTATTTCTCTTGCAAATCACTCCTATGGTGATCGTAATTTTGGTCACTTGGACATAATTTTGCTGCTGAACTGAAACCGTATTTCTGGTTTCGAAGTATCCTGGAAGCTATGCTATTTATGTCACTTGTGACGATGGCGTAATGTGCAACTCCCAGGATAGACATAAACTTGCCATATTAAGATCTATATTTAAAGAGAAGAGGTTCGTAGTGTCCGAAGTAAAGTTTTGTAGATACGGGCTCAGCTGTAATTATAAACCCCTGCCGTTATATTTTATATCAAGCTCTTTCGGGAGTCTATATTAATACTTGATTTATGATTCTTTTTGACACAATCTTTTATCTGTAATCTATAGTTTTCTCTACTTCCATCTTATTATACAGGAAGTCGCTGAAATTATGGCGCGAACTTTGGGAGGTGATTACTTATATCAAAAACAAGAAAAAACTTCCTTTGAAAAATAATTCCGAAATCTTAATTAGTTTAGGAGCTACATGCGCTCAAAGTTATGACTGCATCGTGAAAAATACCGTCATATCTCGACAAGTAATGGCGTAAGCGGGATCGGCTTAGGAAATCACACTCCAAATAGTACCCAATATATCTATGTAACTTCTGTTTATGATTGGCGAATAGAGCTTAGAGGCAATTTCTATGCTTGCCCTGTCTAAGTGGAACTCCCTTAATCATTAACATTGCTTACATAGATGTATCGGGTACTACTTCGACTATGACTTGTTAACATCGCATGCGTCATTACGTGTCCAGCTATGACGTCATTT
>JAGDQP010063542.1:0-11708 GCA_022664845.1 Lepisma saccharinum
GACCTCTATGCCTCCATCCCACGTCGCATCAAGGCTGTTCTGATGGCCCGACACCATATTAATCTAGTAAGTTGCACTTTCGTTCAGGTGTTTGCATTATTCTGATAAGCATCTGTATATATATATATATATATATATATATATATATATATATATATATTTGCTACGAAAGGCGACCAGACCATGACCTTAAGAAATCGCAATTATTTTCATAGTCTTCAATGAAACCGCGTTACATGACCACACACACATCCGAAGAAAACACAGGATCACAAGTCCTGGAAAACGGTCGCCACTAATGTAATGCGATCGTGACACATCCGAAGAACACAGGGGCATATGTCATGCAGAAACGGTCGCTACAAATGCATTGTCCCACAGACTGCTCGAACAAACGAAACTAGGTAGACTCATCAGCAAACCAGGGACCCGCGGTGCCCTGTTTCAAAAAAGGGGGCTTACCCACACTCAACGAAGACAAAACACGCACTGGTCTAAGTCAACGAAACATGCATGGAAGAACCACGAAATGAAGTGCTAGGACGCAGAACGATGGCAAAAGAAGAACACGAAGCAAAAGGACCATAAAAAGGTGGGGGAGAGACGCAGGGCAGAACATCCCGCAGGAAAGCAGAACAGAAAACGCTTTACTAGTAACCTAACGCAACTATGCTCCTAAAATAGTACAAGGCTCAACACAGCCGCGCACCAGTTAACATTTAACACGAAATTTGGAAAAGCTCAACAGATTTGACTATTGCCTAAATATTGCTGCAACATTGGATCAAGTATCAAATTTTAACTCCATCTGCAATTACCTTCTCACATAAATTAACACTTCACGGACTGAAATAGCGAAAAGTTGGGAACCTTTCCAGCAATACCTCACTGTTTGAAATCTACCTACATCATAATGAAACCCTTGGCCCAAGAAATTTCTGGTAAAGTGCAATTTATTTTTATTTAAAAATGACAAACGCAAGACAAAAAGACTGAATGCTGAATTTTCTTGTAAGCAAAAATTTTCCGAAGAGAATCTGTTGAACATCAAAATGAGGATTGAAGATGCTGTTAATTTCACATGACAAAATAGTAAATTAATTATTTACAGAAAAGCTCTGCCTAAAAGCTTATATATAATTTCACACACTTATTTTTTTTTTTAAGTTTACTTTTACATTCCTTAAGGTGGTAGAAATTCTGTACTTTACCCCCAGTTAATCCAAATTTTCCACAATTACTGAAGAGTAACATTTCTTTCTAAGAATTTTTTTTATAAAAAGTACTATCAGACAGTTTAAAAACGAGAAAAAACTTAAAATACACTCAAAGATATGGCGGGCTAACACAGATATAACATCTTCGACCAATCAATTTGAAACCCGTACATAAACACTAGAACATAGAATTCTCGAGAAAAAAGCGGTTGACAAAAGCAAAACTTTCCACTAAACTCGGCTGGAGGTCGCTCCTAGCTGGCAGGCGACACTAGGAGAAAAGAAGCCAAATGACGATATTCCCAGAAAATACCAGGACGCAAAGACTTGAAAGAAAACCGAGACATAGTAGTTACTACAGCTTTTCTGTATATAATTAATTTACCCTTTTGTTTTCTAAAATTAAAAGCATCTTCAATATTCATTTTAATGTTCAAAAATCCTTTTCTTTTTTTTAAAAAAAAATCAGCTATCTGTCATTTTGCCTTGGGTTTGTCCTTTTGAAATAAAAGTAAATTAAATTTTTACTAAATATTTTTTGTGTCAAGGGTTTCATTATAATGTAAGTGAAATACCATCACTGTGGTATTGCTGAAAGGGTTCCCAACCTTTCGCTATTCCAGAAAGCAAAGTGTTAATTTATGTATATGTAGAAAAAGTAAATGCAAATAAAGTTAAAATTTGATATTTTAATCCTATGTTTCAGCAATTATTAAAACAAATATCAAATTAATAAACCTCAACCAAATTTTCGTGTTAAATATTAACTAGTGCGCGGCTGTGTTAAGTCTTGTACTATTTTAGGGTTCTAGTTGCATTAGTTCACTAAAATAGCGTTCTATTTTCCTGCGGAATGTTTTCGCCTGCGTCTCCTTTTTTTGGGATCTTTTCCTTCGTGTTTTAGCTTTCGGCTTTTTGTCAACGTTCTGCATTTTGGCACTTTTTTCAGGCTTCTTACATGCATGCTTTGTGGTCTAAACTAGTACGTGTTCCGTCTTCGATGTGGCTAAAGCAGGGTGTTGATGTGTAAATACCATTCCTGCCTTCAAATCCAATACCAGTTTCTTTCGTTATGTACCCTTTCCTATAGCATAATATCAGCTTGTATCCAAAATAAATTTAACCACATTATGTATAAATTAAGCCCCCTTTTTGCAACAGGGCGCCGCAAGACCCTAATTTGCTAATAAGCCTACCTACTTCCGTTTCTTAAAGCAGCATTAGAAACATTACATTGGTGGCGACCGTAAACGGATATTTATGCTCTTGTGTTCTTCAAATGTGTCACAATCATATTACATTAGTCGCAATCGTTTTCCGAAACTTCTGCTCCTGTATTTCCTCAAATGTGTGTAATCACGTAGCGTCATTTCAGTAAAAACTGTAACAAAAATTCCAATTTCTTAAAATTTTAGTCTGGTTGCATTTAGTAACAACATATAACTTAAAAAATTGTAACCCTGTGTTTCCTTGTGAGTGTAATTTAAAATGTGCATGTTTTTGCTTCATTTGTTTTTGTGTTTAGCACTATGAAGAACATGGCATAACGCAAGTCTATGTGTACATGTTGGCTTTGCTGTCTACCAAGAGAAACAAAAGGAAACAATGCCCGAAGAACAACAAATTTTTAAGGTTTCTATGACCGAAGGAAAAAGAGAGAAGGGAAAAGTAGGAAAAATCTTAATTCCCATTACTTAACGATTCCTCTTTCCTTTCTCCGGTACAACAAAAACACAGATTACTGAAATCACCTTTGTCCTGGCCCAGCATGGACACAACTTGAGCTCTGTTCGGGATTCGGACTCAACGAGACATAAGAAGATCCATTATCAGGACGTCAGGACGTCAGATGCGTTTGTTAAGACTTAATAGTGTTGAAAAACTAATAGAGAACTTGACGTTGTGGGAGTTATCCGACGTTCATAATGTAGAACTCGATCTCGAATCTTCGTTGGAGCCGTCAAATACTCAGAAAAGCAAATCTCCCGGAAATAATGGAAGTACTAGTAAGGATGGTAGAAATAAATTACACGTTATGAATGTTCAGACTACAGCTAATGCTGGAACGGACACTTTGGAGTTAGTAGCTGAGTCGGTTAATTCAGATAAGGTAGTGACTCCGAGTGGAGCTAGTGCAGGTACAGAATTCATCGGGCAAGGCTTTAAACTTGCGGTCTCTAGGTGGGTTGTCTGGGGATTGCGAGGATGAGTTAAGGCGGCCTTGTGAAGAGCGTGTTATTAATGTGACTAGTGTTAATGTTGAGAAAGATAAACCTTTGTATTACAATAGGCCAATCACTGAAGCTCAGTGGAAAAATGTATTTTTTCGAAGAGCATGATCCAAATGATTATCTTGAAGATCTTCATCGTTATGCTCGACTCATTATCAGTTATTATAAGCCGCCTTAGACTACTGTGATGTTGGAGGATGTTGGTAGTTCAGATAGGGTAGTGACTTCGAGCGGAGCAAGTGCAGGTGCTGGTAACGGAAATAGGAATAAAATTTCAATTTAGTTATGGGTGCTGATAGATTTATGTCCATGTAATATTAAACAAAAGATTTAGTTAAATGAGCACGCTTGCTGTGCAACTTTTGTAAACATTTGCGGTGGAACTTGCGAGTGCATTTATTGCAGCTAATTATAGGCTTTTTGGTGACAAAATTATAGCAGCTTAAATTTTCTCATTATCCCCTGAACCCTTAGCCATTTTGTTTCTTCACATTAATTTATTGTGACAAAATACAGAAATAAATTGATACTGCACTATATGTTACAACTAATAATAAAAATATATTTTATATATATAAATACATGAATGGCAGTGGTTTGGTTAACTATAATTAGATAAGTAATGGTTATTTTTAATTTTTTTATAGTTTGTTTACATTACTGCAAAATGTGCTTTAACACCAGATACTGAAACTAATGAGCAGGAATTCACAAAAGGAAAAAAAAAACGTTTGCAATTTTTATAAGGTAATTTAAAGAGAATAGTTACAAAAACATTACAGAAACAAACAACGCGTATGCTTTTTACACCTCCCTACACACACCACAAATAGCAAAGCCAACGTGTACTTATATAGGCTTGCTCCTTGCCATGATCCCCGCAGTGCAAACCACAAAAATCGATTTTAGACTAGACTATATACACAAAGAAGCACAGGATTACAATGCACTAAATTGCATGTCGATACCAAATGTATTGAAACTACGCTACGTGACTACACACATTTGAACAAACACAGGAGCAGAAGTTTTGGAGAACTATTGCCACTAATGTAATGTGATTGTGATGCATTTGAAAACGCAGGAGCAAATGTTGTCCTGTCACGGTCGCCAATAATTTAATGTTTTAATGCTTTTTTAACAAACAAGAGTAGGTAGACTTATTAGCAAACCAGGGGCCCGCGGTGCCCTGTTGCAATAATGGGGCTTACCCAAACTTAATGTGGTTAAACGTACCCTCGAGACAAGCCGACATTACGCTACGGGAGAGGGCACATAACGTAAGGAAACCACAATCGGACCTGACGGCAGAGAGGGCACCTACCCATCAGCACCCTGTTTTAGCCCAGGACAATTGAAGACAATACACGCACTAGTTTACTACTACGAAGCATGCATGGAAGAAGCCCGAAAAGAAATGCTAGAACGCAGAAAGTTGGCAAAAGCAGAACACGAGAAAAAGGCCCCCCAAAAGAGGGGAGACGCAAGCGAGAACATCCCGCAGAAAAGCAGAACACAAAACGCTATTTTAGTGACTTAACGCAACTAGGTTTTTAAAATAGTATAAAGCTTAACAAAGCCGCGCAATAGTTAATATTTGACACGAAATTTCGATAAGCTCAAATGATTTGATTCCTTTTTTAAAGATTATTGAAGCATTTGATTAAATATTAAATTTTAATTTTATTTGTAATTATTTTTATATATACATAAATTAACACTTTGTGAACTGAAATACCGAAAAGTTAGAAATTTTTCCAGCAATACCACAGTGATGATAATTTACATACATTATAATTAAACCCTTGACACAAGAAATATTTGGTAAAAGTATAATTAATTTTTACTTAAAGGTGACAAACATTCGGCAAGAAGACTGACTGTTGAAGTATTTTTTTAAATTGAAGACATTGAAATGAGTACTGAATATATTGTTACCTTGTTTTTACAAAAAGGTTAATTAATTATTTACAGAAAACCAAAGGACTGAGATAAGATTTTACATATTTTTTTTAAAATATTAGGTTACTTTTACATTTTAAAACGTGTTATTCAATTTATATGTTAGCTAAGTTAAACTAATTTTTTTACAATAACTGAAGAGTATTATTTCTTCAATGAAAATATTTATTTACAATATAGCTACTCGCAGCAATTTATTTTGAAAATTTAAAAACTGTTGTTAAAATATTTTGTATGTACATTTTATTTTTTAAATTTTACACAAGTTTTTCTTTGATCATACAATTTTGATATATTATGGTTGGGTTACGGCTGCCATTTATAACACGAATCTGTTGTATTCATAGTTCAATATACAAAACACCAATAAATCACTTTTTGATCATTTCACAAACACTTTTCCACTATAATTTTGAAGTTCCATTTCGTATGGCCTTGAAGTATATAAATAAAGTTCACATAAATCTGTATCCAAAACAGAGAGTGGGGGATGTTCTGATAAGAATTTATAAGGAAAAGTTTCAGAGGAAATCCTAGTAATTGAATATTTTAGGGTAGACTATTGAGTTCGTAACAATATATTATCCTTTAAGTGTAAGTCGGTACTCTCGATCGGGCGCCATATTGATAACATCACTACGGGTTGACGATCAAGTTTATTTTAGGCAAAAAGCTGGCTAATATTTCTTTGAACATGTGCTTTAATAATATATATATTGTAAATTTCTCATATGCGTTGAGAAACTCTTTTGAATGTGGAGCGTAGCGTACCTGTAGTTTTGCTACAATAGCACTGCAACGTTGACGTACACTCATTGTACAGTGTACACTATCGGTAACACTTTCTTTCGTTAACATTAAACAACTAAGGCCTTAATAATTTTCTTGTAGAGCATTCTATCTGGCAGCGAGAACACAGGATTTTGGGTTAAAACGCCGTGTGTTAGTTTAACTTATGTATTGGTGTTCTAAGAGAAGTACGTACTAAGATTAGATGGAATACGATGGCAATAAGACCCATGCAATTACACAGACCAGCAACAGAACTATAATACAAACGACGAAATATAGACCATCAGAATAAACTGACGGAAGTGAGACGTAATAGAACCCAACTCACATACCTTTACTACTGCGGCGATGAACCTGGCTTCTATCCGGCGAAGATGTAGACTTGGGTTGAAAGCTCGGTCGTTCTTCTACTGCAGGTGGTATCTGGAGGCCAGACCTTTCTTCATTTCTTACCCAGGACTGTCCTCGTTTGCTTAACTAGTCTCTCTGTTTTGTCTGGTGCAGAGCTCAGTCGGGTCACATACACTAACACTTGTTCTCGTTGGTAAATCAGTCACGACGGACTCCTGTTTCAAGTTGATGTAGGAAACTCATTTCATGGACGTATGTCACTCGCCAATCACAGAACACAATGCAAGCGCCAACGAGGAGACAGGAGTACGGAATTTCGACCAATTGGAGGGAAGTGGGTGTTGAATGCATTTTTGTCTTTTACTTACTTTGCTTGTACTTTTTATCTGCTGACTCAATGTCTGTGAAACTGGATACTTTACTGAAATTTTCTCCTTCCAAGTTTGTTATTGACTGAAAACTCCTGTTATATTTTCTTGTCTGTCTGGTCTCTGAATACGCAGAGATGAGAGAGAATGATTGTTTTAACTAAAAGCACTTTTCACTTCTTTTCCTTGAGTAAATGTAAGATTGGGTTCTTTATAAAATAAGTCCGATTCTATTTACAATTACCTTTTGCATTGAGTGTTAAATACCATTCAACAATATATATGAGTTCCTGCGTAGCCTAGTCGGTAGCCGCTCGACTTCAATGCGCGCGGTCCCGGGTTCGATTCCCGATGAGGGCTCAAATATTTCGGTGTTGACCCAGCATCGTGAGGACATTTGGGGAGCTGCTGTGAATAAAAGAGAGTGGCGATCACAGTGAGAGCTTCGGCTCTCCTCTCCCAACCCGTCTGGTCACCGTGGGAGCAGTAGTGTGTGTGTGTGTGTGTGTGTGTGTGTCTGTGTATAGAAAATCCATTGGCAGAGGGAGTTTCGACTATTATGTCACACTGTTTGATACGTTTGAGTTGTTGAAATTTTCCTGAATTTAAAAGCCTGTTGTTATATATAAAAAAGGAGGGAAAATAGGTTTCCTGTGTTAAATGTGGCTGGTGATAAGAATTTTATGTTCATTTTCTTTATTATAACGCTTTTATCTTGACTGGCTGAGGAAATATGCATATTCAAAATTTTAAGTATAGGGTGCTTACTCGTGCGTAATTAAAGGTTACAAACAACAACACACTGCATCACACAAATTTAAATAGCTTGCTCAATTTTTAAGATAGAACAATGATATTAGTATCGTTAGAAAGACTAGATTATGCTGTATAACGTTTATTTCAAAGTTATTTTCGGTATCAGTGAGTTTTTTTTGTCATGTGCTATTAAAGAAATATAGTGAAAGAGCAAAAGGAATTCTTTCCAAGAATAGCAGCGATATTTAAATATGGCGGCACTATGTAAGCATGAAATTAATTTCAATTACTCAGACCATTGATCATCTTCCACTAAACGCAATACGAAGCTTCTACATTAATTTTGAGAAAAGATATTATGGTTAAAATATAAGTCGGCGTTCTCGAATAAGCCCCATATTTACGACGTCAACACGACTAAACAATCAAGGTAATTTTTTTGCAAACAAGCGGAGGAATATTTCTTCCTACATTTTCTTTAATAACATGTATGTGTAAAAAATTCCCTCGTGGTCTAGTGTCTATGGTAGTAAACAAAGTCGACTTTATTTATGTGAAAATTTAAACTATATAATGTATTGTTTCAGAAGACTCATTATTTTTTAGAAAATGTTTTCTTGTCAAGTTTTTGTAATCACCGACTTCAGAACACGTTCCAAGCACTAGACGGTAATTGTGTTTTGCTTCATATTTTCTCTTCGACACCTAAAATTGAGAAATAAACTGTTTACATTTAATGAAAGCTTAATTAGTATTCCTTTAGAATATGTTGTAAGTACTATTACTTGTGTTGTTAGCTGTTACGATGTGTAGTTTATTTGAAACAAAAATTACTTTCTGCATAACAAATTTATTTGCTTACCCAAACCATTAAATAAATCGACACTAGAAAATCGTACTTAATGATAATTGATTTTTGAAGTAATCACGACAATTACATGTTTTCGTCACAAAGCATCAGAAAATTCATGGCAATTTTATATTTTATCTTCAAATGTATTGGTGAAGGAGAAGAGAATAGAAGTATATTTTGAGACGTCATTGTAGAAGATGTCTATGAAGCTGAATTTGGGGACCTCGTAATAAAACAATGGCACACCGTACCTCATGGAATCAAATCTGAAAGTCATACTCTCGTTGTAACGTGTATTATGCAAGTGAAATAGGTAAGTGAACTAATAAAGTTAATCGAAAATTGACGGTATCCGAATCGCAATTCCTAGTATTTTCAGAAGCACAATATTTGAATTTTCCGACTACAATTTCATGAGAGCACGATTAAGGGTTGAAAAGGAAAACCCAGACCACTTTGTACACTCGTGAAAATTGAGAGGCTAATGTGCCTAAAGGAAAGCTTTATTATGGTTAAAATATACGAAGTGAAACCTCACTACCGTTATAGGTTTCTTTGTATGGGCTATGTCATTAATGTTCTTTATTTGTTCTCCATGTTAGAAGCAAATAATCTGAATTATCAGCTGCAGGTCGACAACTGAGAGGTAGGGAAACGAAGCGTCACCCGATAGATTGAGACTTACATTGTAGAACGTACTAAAAACCGTCGTATGGCCAAGGCTATGTATCAGGGCTTAGGGTGAGCTGCTAGGACTTAGATAAAAAGAAACTGAATCGATAAAATAAATATTACTGATTAATTATTTTCTCATTTCATAGCTATTTTTTATTTATTTTACGTGATTCAAATAAAGACTATGTTAGCATAATATTATTCATTGGGAAAGACGTTGCATGAAATGCATTAAAAAAAAAGTTAGTTGCTCAAAACTTCGAGAAAGATCTTTAACATGTTTCATTTTCTTGAAACGGAAGTAGTAGGAAAAATATAATTTTAATTAGTATTCAACATGCTTTTGTAGTTAAAGGTAATTTTAATGTACAAATGCACGAAATTCTTTTGTGGTACTACAAATTTAATTTTCTAGTATGCTATTAGAATTTCACAAGAAACATGTAAATTTATTGCGGGAATGGGAACATGCTGCAGGTTGTTTCACTGATAACATGTTGCCTTAACCAAACTTTCTCCAAGTTTTTTTCAACGATTAATTATATATAATTGTACCTGAAATGATAAAATGTAGTTCATTTCTTATCACTTGAAACATTAGCAGAGTAAATTAATTTAAACTTTCAGTCATAAATGAATGAGAAATTATTAGATCTCAAGTATCTTTAGGAAATTACCAAAAATGTTCAGTTTCATGTTTGATTCTACCTTATTCTTTAAGCACATGATATTTCTGTTTGTAACACCCAACGAAAAACATTATTATGCTCCTTGATTACGTAAATAATGGAAGACTACCTGTCTAGAGATAAACAACAACGACATATACTTCCCAGGATAATTCCAACAAATTACCAAGTAGAAATAACTACACTGATCACCATTAAAAATACAACAGAAAGAAAAAACGTCGCATTAATGGAAAATATGCAGAATACATTGAGCATGAAACGATAAACAGTTGGTAAGCACGACAGCTCCGTGACGGGTCAGAGACGCCGGGTATACCACCTCTTAACAACAATCAGAGGCAGGTCATGGACCCACGGTGCAATGGTAGATAACTCTTTGATCGCGGAAGAATTGTGGTATATCGCGAGTGCGGTTTATGCTTCCATCAGATTGGTGCCCGTATTGAAAGGATTGCGTCTTTAGTGAGTGGCATATGGTCTAAATCGCTAACTCCACGAAAGCATTATCTATGAATTGCAGATAACTACGACCGCGCCATACCACCGACCGTGAGGACGGACGGTTGTGCGTATGGCTCTGGCAGATCGTAAAGCCACGTCCCGAACAATGGCGCATACACAGGCGAATGTTACACAGCGCCCAGTGTCCCCACGCACAGTTATATGTCCTCTGAGAGAGCGCGACATATTTGCACGACTATAATTCCCGAGGCTGCCGCTGACTACACAGCTTACATATGAGCGACATTAATGTTGTCACGAACATCGCTCATGGAGAGCCGAATTGCAGGACATCCTATCTTCAGACGATTTCATTTCTACCTACAGCATTATAAAGGACGCATTCGTTTCTGGCGATACCGTGGCACTAGCAGGGTGACGCCTAGTGTTGCAACGTGTCGAAGGTGCATGCCTTGCCATATCCCAGAAGGACATCCAAGGGCTTATTCTTTCTACTCTTCACCGAGTTGCAGCCGTTTTGAACGCCCATGGTGTGCCCACTAGCTTCTGACCTTCGGAAGTCCTGTTCCTGTGCTTTCACGCTTTCACCAGCAAGTTTAATCATTTGCTATTGGTACCTTACAGTATCTGTTTGCAAAATTTGGGTCTGCTTTCTTCTCTCTTTCTTATTGTGCCATTTTAATGGCGATCGCTATATATTAACTGTAAGAAGACGATATTAAACATTATCATACATTATATGAGTCAGAGTTCGGAGTAGCATCAAGTTTAAATTGTATGCAATTTACTGTTAAATAAAATTTGTGCGAGAAACGTATAAGTGCACAGGAAGCATATAAATTTCACTTTAAGCGAGACAGTACGCTCACAGCATCTCTTGGACATATATAGCGCAGAAAATTTTAGAGATCTGTACAAGTTCGTACTTTATTGTATAATGAGTATATTTATTTTAATATAGGCTTAGTAAGCATTTGTCAAATATTTCCTATCAAAAACATCTAGAAACGCATTTGCCGTGCAAGTCTACGGCTTGGTTCTCAAGAAAGCGATCTGGAAATTAGAAAATAGGCTACAGTGAAAAATAACAGAAGAAATGATGTCAAAGGAAACATATTGTGGAAAACGCAATGAATTGCAGACGGAGGTTTGGACGGATACGTTGCTGGATGGCAGCGAAAACAGTTACGAAGATTGCGGTAGTAACAGAAGAATCGAGTGTTGAAAAGGGACGGCCGGCAGAGTCTGCGATCAACGTGCACCGCTTCGGGGGTATCAAATGGACGCTGCGACATAATAACTTGCACTAGGAAATAACATTAAAATATATTTAATTAGGCCTATAGTTG
>JAGDQP010063544.1:0-11708 GCA_022664845.1 Lepisma saccharinum
TTGCTACCAAAATATAATACAATTACTTAATTATCTAAACAGTGTGCACTCTTCAACTTATAACATATCTTTGTTCCTGTATTTAACTCACTTCCAATAATTCTGCATCAGGGAAATTCTGACACAAGTCATATAAGATTTGCTATCAACTGAACCTCGTATTGCTTATAACATCACCTTAACCTCTCCTGTGTATTCGAAGAATTACTCAAGTTCTTATTTTTTTTAATTAACAAGCAAAATTATGTTTAACTTAATATACAGCTAGTATGTAGTTTGCATATTAATTTTCTTATTCCTGCAGGCATACTGAAAAACCTGGCCTGTATTTGAAAAATATATTCTTATGTGGTTATTTGTTATCTTTCAATTAAGAGCATCTGTAATGTTTGTGCCGTAAACCAATTAAGGAATTTACGACGTGTTGGAGGAAAATAAATAAATTCTGGGTATCTAATAATCTGTTTGCAATTTCTGTTTCTATATATTTTTCTCGTTATACGTTCTATGGTTTTTAAATTTGTATCCCATATTAGATCACTATTTACACATTTTGTTAATCTATGATACATTCTGTCCATAGTTTGACATGCTGTATCGTCAGTAATACCTTTTTCATATAGTACCGCTTTACAATTCAATATTCCCGTTTTTTTTTTAAATATACATTATGTAAGCTAATAAATCTTGAGATCTAATAAATTTTTTCACTCTATGTCTCATTGAATGTGAAGGAATTTTGTTGCATATGTGGATGTTGTATATTGATTTGTTTCAAATATTGATACAGTTATCGTACGTTCATATCTACAATGCGTACTTGGCCAATTAATGCATATGTGATAGTAAGAAATAAATGTGTTAGATGTGGGACTTTTTTGCACCAGTTTTGTATACTTAGAGGTAAGGTGATGGAAATTTCATCCATAATAGGTCTATAGACATTTTTAGCAAGGGATGGGCGGGTGGACCGAAGCATAGATATAGTACGATGTAATCGTAGTTCGTAAGTTGTTTAATTGTAACCCCTTGTATCATGGGGAGGTAAAGAATATATATGTGATCAATACGCGATTTTCCTGTACTGTAAATATATGTTGGCATATATCCATTGAGATGTAAAATTTGACAAACATCAATTAAATTAGACAACTGCGTCAATATATTTAACTAGAATGCCCCGCATGACGCGTAGCATTTGCATCCATACATACTATGATTTGAAATGGACTAAGTTGTTGGGATTGTAAGGTTATTTCATCTCTAAAAAGACTTTTCTCTCGCCCGTAGTTGTTGTCGAAAACTAAATGAACACAAAGTATTGTCAAATCATTTATTTTATCCGAGAGTATCTTCCCGAAAGGATTCAAATACACATCGCGCAAGATTAAGTCACCTCGTTCAGCAATAGCATTAAGCCTATTTTGTTTGAAGATTTGAGAGGAGTGTGCATTGTAATTGTGTAGTTTAAAACCCTGCTCTGAAACCTCCGTACCAACATGTACGTCATGAAGGTTTAAAAATTTCTGTAATATTTGAATTTTGTACGTAATCTGCGTGTTGCCGAGGTTAAATATGAACATATTTAATATCATTGCAATCAAGACCACAAGCGTGACGTTTCTATAACCTTCATGTTCATACCTATTGAGGTTCCACTCAATGAATTGGATAAAGAAATATTTTTATTACCACTTTTTTAAGTTACTTTCTTGTAAATTTACTCATTAATTTTACACTCTATATAGTATTACTTTCCTTGTCACCATTATGTGTTTGTATTTTGAGTAATTATCTTTTAGCGCCTGCAACGACTATGACCGGGTTATCCAAATGAAAAGTTTCACAAAGTTGTAAATCCAAAGTACTGTCACTGTTTCACTGTTCAATTTTGAATGCACTTTTTCACTTAGCCACTTTTCAAGTGATAATTGTACATTTTATAAAACTTATTTAGATGAAATATTGACGTAATGTTATTTTTAATCACTTTTATAGATCCGTTATGGAAGTAACGTATAACGAGACCCGAGCGTCTATCACACCCAATGGCGTGATAATACTTTTCTAGGCCCTAGCGATCTCCACCACGCAATGATCTTTTGTATTTGTTTTGGGTTATAATAGCTGAAAGGTCTTAGGTAGAGCCTTACGACCGTTGGGATCGATGGCTTCGTGGTTAATAAATAAGAACAAGGAGACGGTTGACTTTTACCGAAAACTTTTTATTATAAAAAGTTCCTCTATATGTAATTAAATACAAGTACAATACAGTTATTAACAGAGCGCCCGGAACACAGGCTGTATCGAGATATTTTAGTGGTTCAACTCTTTACTCTTAGCGATATGTGCTTCTGAACAAGGTCGGATTAGAAAGGAGTTAGATGATAGATGGAATCTGACTCCAAACCAAGTCAGAGAGGATTAGTTAGGAATTCCAACTCCAAACCAGTCGGCGGTAGAGGTTGGGGATCTGACTCCAAACCAAGTCAGAAAAGATAGGAAGAGGTGACCACTTTTTCGGATTGAAGTGAAGTGATGATCCTTAGGTGTCCGTTGGTCTGTTTCTAAGTCTATCCAGCTCTTCTTGTAGGCGTGACTTTCTCCACTTGGAGTCGGTGTCTTCTGCTACACTATATTGTTTACGTAGACACTATTTGTCTTTGTTTACGTTTATTTGTTTACATTGTATTGCGTGTGTTCTATTGACACACATCCTATTACAATATCTAGAGTAAATTTGTTCAAGCTTACATAACATTCTAGCGAACTACATTTTTCTTACACAAGGCCATGTCAACTCCTGGAGTATATTAAATATAAGATGAAATATTGGAATATTGTTTAGTTACCCCCCCCCCCCCCGACAATCCTAACCTTATCTCTCAGAGTAATATAACGTGTTGAGATGTGGATTAAGGGACATGAGTGTTAATTTCCTGTATCATACACCTTCTTGTCAAAATATTGCAATTTCTAGCATAAGACCAATTGATATATGCGAATACCACAAGTCATACTTAATCACTTATAGTCCACCCTATACCCCAGTAGAAAATTTGATTGCGGATTTGTGTTTGAGACCTTTTGTAACTTCAGAAAACTTGGTTAGACATCTTGATTTTAGTACGACATATTTACGTGTGATTTGCATAATAAGGCTTTCGTAGTATGCCAGCCAGAAGGCTTATGATTTCAAAGTTAGTGTCAAAATGAAGAGATTTGGGAGAGAGTAATTCAAAGAAAAGATCCATTTTTGCGTCATTTTCTATTTGGAGGATTCTATCCATCGTTTTTAATAATTGCGGCATGCTAAATATGCTAGGCAATTCAAAAGTCCCAGCGCAGCCTTATGTTTCATAAACTGACAAGAAAATGAAGCTTCGTAGTACAGAAATGTGAAATGGTATGAGAGGTTATATCTTTAGTACATGATCAACGTGGCCGCCATCTTGAAATCCGCCATATTGGATGAAGACCAATTTTGTCAAATGACAAGTATGTCTTGTGACACATCAAACAACACTAGAATGTTCCCAGAAAGTCACTCCATGTGTCGGATTTGACCTACGTGTTACGGTATCGGAGTCATCAGCACTGAAATGTAGAAATGCTACTACTACGTGATGTGTTTAATGTGCTTCATCCTTGTTCAATGCAGAGCTCCAGACGCTATGTAGGTATTCTGGACCGAGAAATTCAAAGTATTAACTTTGCGTCAGAGAATTGGATCGGCCATTTTTCCGAAACAGGGTCATGTGTCCCCCTCAAACATACGCACAATGTAAGAGTGGCGAGAAAGTCTGGATACAGTCTTGTATTTCACAAGTCGATAGGAACATGAAGCATATTAGTACACAAATAGCAAATGGATGAGGCAGTGCTACTTTTTGGGATGCATGATCAATGTAGCCACCATACTGGATATTTCTTTTAAATCGCAAGTGGGTCATGTGATATATCAAACAACGATAGAACGTTCTCAGAAAGTCATTCCAGTGGTCGGATGTGACTTACCTGTCACGTTGTCGCAGTTATCGTCACAGAAATTGCTGAATACATAAAGGTAAGCTGACAGCGTCGGTGACGAAATCTTTCAGGCGGATAGATCCAGTCTGATAAGTGAAATAAATTTCTGGTGTGTGATGTGTCACATGACCCAGTTGGAATGTCTGGTTCCACGAACGTCTTATTCATATGCCTCTGAAGCACATCATACCTCACACATATAGAACCCAGTATAGTACTATGTCAGTCAATTCCCTGTCAGTCGCGCTTTTCGAGGTGACTGAAGATGGTAGTAACAAAGCACGAGCAAATTGAGGTGACCATTATCTTTGGAGAGAGAAGCAGTCGAATTTCAATGTTTACCATCAAGGAAGTTTCACATAACAGTTCTAGTATCTTCTTCAAATACAAAGCAGCAGGGGACGTGACCGATAAGCCACGTAGTGGTCGTTCCAAAACCGCACCTGATGATGACACAACAGCGATGGTCCTGGAGACTTTTGCTTGCAACGCAGCACTCGATGGCACGGGGCGGAAAGTTGTGTCAGTCTTTTATCCATTTAACGGATTATTCACACTTACAAGCACAAACTTGAGATGACACAGACCCTTTCAGAGAATGACCGAGATCGACGTGTAAAATTTTGTACGTGGGCTCTACACCGACTTTAATAAGACCTCTCATTGCCTTTGACTGTTCTCTGCAGTAATGGGCCCTAATTTGTTTTGTCTGATGCATGATGAATCGTCATAATCATGGCTATTGGAGCTATCTATACACTCATTGGATGAATGACTGCCGCGACATAGCAGTTAATAAAGTAATGATGTGATGTGGGATATGGTTCAAACCCCTTATTGAACTAATTTCCATTCATATCACCCTTAATTCTCAACGGTCGGTGCTTGCAACTTGAGGGAAAATATTCCTTGCTAACTGACGATGCTTTGCTTCCCTTCCAAGACAGCACACGGACAAACAATTGACGTTTAATGTGGAAATATATATAGTTCAATGGATGCCAATATACATTTGAGCGTATCTACAATTTCCACCTATATGCACATCGTACGTATGCTGAATGGAAATCCCATTGAACGTATAAAGTCCACATATATAGAAATATATAATATGTATATGAAGATCCTAGTGAATTCACAATGTACACAATGGACAATGGACATGGTTTGAACATCTATTGGATATCAAACAGACGTGTCGGTCGGGTGGCCGAGTGGTCTGCGGCGGTAGGCCATCGGCTTGAAGGTCCTGAGTTCGAGTCCCGGCAGGGGTATGGGTGTGGATTTTAACAACTAAAGGCGAGTCGTGGCAGGTCAAATTTCAAAGTTACTAGACTGGCCCATATAAAAATAAAGTTTACCAAAGTTTTATCAAAGGGACGTCGAATGAAATTAGCATTATGTAGGCTTTGTCGCATATTACGTCAGCTTCTGGCTACTTCTCACAAAGAAGAAAAATATTATTGGTAGAAAAATATTAAATATACCAAATATATGCAGTATGAACGTTGCAAAAGAGCTCCGTTACTTTCTTCTTGAGGTACAATTTGATAAATCTGCACCTGCCTGCAGCGGGTCTAGAATTTATGATTTTCTGATTTCTAGTCAGTCACTTTCCTCACTACGCTGTCAGTGCATTTCCCAGTGCTATTATTTTATTAATTCTTTAACGTTACGAGGTAATATTTAACTGTTTCTAAAGTAGATACAGCTATATAGACCTGAAGTCGATATTGGGGTGGTTGATTAAATCATGCCTTAGTGCCATGAAGGGAAATTATCAAACAAACCTCGAGACACGTCATTACTGTATCACAATATATGAACGAAGCTAGGCTTTGTTCTCACCGGGCAAGAACTCGGTTACGCACCCATTGCATCCAATTGACTCTCCAGGTTACAAAATATATTGTAATTTTGACTCTACTGATCTGGCAACCAAAGCAAGTGCTCCTCTAGCCCCGCTTAAAAGTTTTGTCTCTACACGAAGTTAGTTTGTTTAAACTACATTGAACCGTAAGGGAGCTTATCTTCGAAACTTAAACATTGTACAATTAGGGTTGTGAAGATTTCGAAGGAAATGCTCACTAAATGTATGACTTTTGCAACATGTGCTCCAATGTACATCCATTTTCTGCTGCATAATTAAGTCCAATTTCGGGACATCCACTGGACCTCTACAATGACTTTCACATGGACGTCCAAACTGCTGTACACATTTCCATGATATCCACTAGACCTCCACAATGTTCGTCTTCGAGACGTCCATTTGATAAACATATATGAACGTTTACAATGTCCTTTACATATGCAGTCATTTGCTGGATATCCATAGAACGTACACTATTCATCTTCAGGACGTCAAGTGGACGTCCACAATGTTCGTCTTCCGGATGTTCCATTTTTAGACATGTTGTGTACATCTATTTAGGGTTCACAAAGTTCATCTTCTGGACTTCATTTTCGGTACGACTATTGGACGTCCATCTCATGTCTATGTACATAACATGGATGTACCAATATATTATATGGACGTCCTGTGCTGTTAGAGTTCTTTTTACCAGTACGATAGAAATCTGTACCACTCCTGGCTAATAGTTGTCAATGAACTGATATTCAGTTTCCAGGTCGCTGCATTGGTGGATATGGCTCTGTGGAATGACCTACTAAATTACCCGATCTGATACTCCTCGACTTCTTCCTGTGTGTTACTTGAAGCAACACGTGTATGGAGAAACGATCCGTAATGTGAATCATTTGAAATGCAGAATGATCGAGTTTCGCGGCAACATCCTAGCGAACGTGCTTCTATCAGCGTCTCATGACTAGACAAATCGTGCAAACCTCTGCATTCAAACAAGAGAGAAGCACGTTAAACACATTATGCGAACTTCTAAATTTTGGTGACGATAACTCTGATACCGTAACCCGTAGGTCAGATCTGACATATGGAATGACATTCTGGGAAGATTCTAGTGTTTTTTGATATGTCACACGACCCACTTACCATTTTGTTAAATTGACCCTTCATCCAATATGGGGAATTCCAAGATGGCTACCACATTGATCATACACTCAAAAATGTAGTTGCTCCCCACCACTGCACATTTGTGAACTTCGAAGCTTCATTTTCTTGTCGGTTTATGAACTATAAAGCTGTGCTCGGACATTTGAATCATCCTGCATATTTATCATGCCGCCATTTTGGAAAACGATGGATAGAATTATCGAAGTAGGAAATGACGCAAAAATTGATGTTTTCTTTGAATTGCGCACTCCTAAAAACCTTCATTTTAACACTAACTTTGAAATGTTAAGCCTTCTAGTTGACATAATGCGAAAGGCATATTATGGGAATTCGCCGTTTTGAAAAACGCGCGTAAAAATTTCGTACCAAAATCAAGACTTCTACCCAAGTTTTACTATGCTTTCTAAAGGACTGCAAAATAAATTTGCACTCAAATTTTTTGAACCTCAAAATTTCTAAGGGGGTATATGGTGGATCTAGGACTACAGATGTTACCTCTTCATAGAAACAAAATACTTAATATTGTTCTCTCATCCATTCAATCATTGAAATAAGAGCAGGTTTCAACTGTACCTAGGAAGAAATATAGATACTCGTGTAAGTTGGGTATAAAAATATTTTTTAACAAATTAAGAGAAAATACATTATGAGTAATATTAAGGAGTTTGTGTAGGTATGGTTCACACATGGAAGTTCCTTTATACGCGTCCAGATTAAGTTGAATCAATACGATAGAGAAGTAGGTAAATATGAAAGAAAAATAATTGTGAAACTATTTTGGATAGAGTTTGCATAGAGGGATAGAGACTGCATCTTTTAGATGACATTACCTACCATGAAGAAGATGACAATGAACGATTAAATTGTCCGTCTCACATTCCAGATTGTCATCCAATTGGACAACCCTGAAAAGATCGTGACTGTTCACTTTTATTACAGGGACAACCAGCGAGCGATTCTGAATGAACAAGGAACCAGCGTAAAATGTTTCTACAATAATTTCCACTTTAATATCTACTAAGAGGGGAACCCAATATTGGCACAAAATCAGTATCGAGACGAAATCGAATGTCCAATTACCTTTTTTTTTTTGGAAAACTAAAATTAATTACCCTTTTTCATCACAGATAATATAAAAAAGATTCCTTTAGTTCCACTCTCATCACTCAACTCAGACAGCAATTTTCAGAGCTTGGAGCCCTCTGTTGACACCCTTAGAACCACCCTCTTCTTTAACTTGCAAGGAAATAAAAAAGACCTTCTCCTTCACAAGCAATCCTTCAAGAGCTGTCAAGAAATTTATTACGGATCATCGTGGGATGTCATTCGCGCCTCTAACAGCATCCATCTAGAAGGGTAAGAAAGAGATGAAGACAAGTACAGCGAGAGGATGGAGAGAGAGAGAAAGAGAAAGAAAGAAACAGAGAGGGAGGGAGGGAGAGAGAGAGAGGGAGAGAGAGAGAGAGGAAGTATATTGAATCAAAGCCTCTAAATATCTCCAGCGCTCACTAAAATTTTCTGAGACGAAGATCGTATTTACCTTTTTTATGTGTTCCTCTGGGAACTTTTAATACCACCCTGAAATAGACCAAAGTTGAGGGGAGCAGAATATGACTTGAATGTCATTATTACAGTTAAGCATAAGTGATACTAAAATGTTCTCGTTCTGTCCAAAATCATAATAAAAAGTGGTAGTTTCAGGTATTTTTTTCCTAAATAAAAAAAAGAACGTTAAAAAGATCATAAAAGGAAGAGTGTTTTATATTATACAATGAAAGCTTAAACCAGACTGCGTGGTATAGAAGTGCTATTGATCAAGAAAATTACCTTTAATTTTTTTGTTATAGTACAGAATGTACAAGTTTTATATCGATAAGTAATGTTTCTTTCTAAGCTAAATTCCGACTGACATTATGGGACGAAAATATTCCAATAAGACGAAGCAATATTATTGATTGTAGAATTATGTCAAATTGTCTGAAAAGTTTTCGAAAAATATCTTCTTTGATGTAATGCAAAACAAGGTAATTAATTTTTGTACTTAATCGTTACTTTATACCAGAGTTGAAACCGGATTGTTTTAGTGACCTGATCTGACCCGGGGACCAGGTCCGAAACGTGACCTGAATGACCCGGTCTGAGACCCGACCCGAATGACCCGAGTCTGAAGCCTAGACCTGATGACCCGGTCCAAAACTTGACCCAATTGATCCGGAGACCCGTATCAGCTCTGGTATTTATCTCAAATAGAAATAAAAAGAATTTCTTTTGCAGATGATGTTATTCCGAAAGTAAAGCAGGCTGGGTGGGCGTACAACATATGGATAAGCACGCATTTGGTAAAAGAATCACCTAAACCATCATGGAATGGTTTCATGCATCTTCTCTACAAGAATGAAACCACTTGTTGTGACACAAGCAGTGTATTTCCAGTCCCTTTCTTTAATAATCCCGCATCACATATTAATACAATTTATTCCACTGTACTCCATGCCTCAAGTGAATGTGAGAAACTAGGACAGAAAAGCTGCATTGTCACTTTCGATCAACCACTATATTGGAAAGCAGTAGAAATTGTTTCTGCAGCGAACGACGACAATGCATTATCAAATGTTGTGGTGTGGTTAGGAGGATTCCACCTGCTTATGTCTTTTTTACGAACAATAGGTCACATCATGTCAGGTAGTGGTCTGGAAGAACTTTGGGGCTTATTGTATGCTCAAAATACTGTCGTGAAAATGACGAGTGGCCATGCTTTCTCACGATCGTTGAGAGCACATTTTTTGACACTCATAGCGCTCCACGTTCAGTTGGAGAAACATTCGAAGCAACTAGACGAGACCACGAAAGGTAAGACCCAAGATGCTATAGATGAAGTGCTCTCCGGAGCAATGTCTCTCAAGGAGTTGGAAGACAATTAAAATATTCAAGCTTTGGTTGTTGCTCTGTCTGAAATAATCAAGACAGAAGGGTGTTCCCGCACTTTAAAACTCTGGTTGCAATACATCGAACAAGTTAGCCTCGAACTATTATACATCCAAGCAGATCGCACAGGAGATTGGGAGTTGCATTTGCATGCAATCAAATCAATACTGCCGTACTTCCATCCTGCTGGCCATCACTTTCATGCCAAATGTGCGCATCTATATGTTCAGCAGAGGGAAGATTTGAAGAAGAAAATGAATCGCCTTTCCCGAAAATATGGAGGCAACAACAGGTAGGTCAGTCTGAGTTTTTACGGAACTCTGAAAATTAAGCACGACTGATTAACATGCTGAAGTCATATTTCAGTAAGAGTGGGATAACAGTGTACCAAGCAAATGGAGATGCTGACACTCTAATTTGCAAAACTGCAACATATTTGAGCCAAAATCATAGTTCTGTTGCAGTTGTAGGAGCACATTCAGATTTGCTAGCCATTTTAATCACTCGTGGACTTCCTGGAACTTCATTGGTTTTTGTGAAACCGAAAAAGGGCAACATTGAAGAGAAATGCTACCACACTGGCAAAATACAAAATACCACTGAGAGATTGCTTCCTTTTTCTTCATACGGCGACTGGGTGTTACACCACATTATCGATCTTCAGAAAAGGAAATAAAGCAGCCTTTAAGGTACTTTAAAAGGATAGTGTGCTCCGATCATCTCTTTTGGCCTTCAATGAAACCACCCTTACACCACAGAGTGTTACTGAAATTGGAGAACTTTTCCTGCTACGACTTTATGGAGGTGACAAAGCATCCTCACTGGGCACTCTCAGATATAACATGTACAACAGAGAAGTAGGGAAGAAGCTTTCTTATAATTTTCAACTAGCGACATTACCACCAATCAGTGCAGCTACCTCTCAACATTCTCTTCGTATTTATCTGCAAGTGCAGTAGTGGTTGGGAAACAACATGAACCCAAATGAATGGGGATGGTGCGTCAAAGAGTACAGACTCTTTCCTATTCCAACAAGTCTTCCAGCAGCTCCTGAAGAACTACCTCATTTGATTGCCAGCCAGTGCAAAATATTTCTTTTCGCGAGAGACCTAAGGTATCCATTGTTAGTCACCGGAGTGGCTAACACCCACTAGAGGGTTACGCCCTCTCTATAGGGAAGGGATGTATAGGTGAGAAGGATGTTTAGATTAAGGGGTGGTCTAAGGGAGGCTGAAGGTCAAAAGAATAAGAAGCGTGCAGACATTTGCTAGTCCAGTCAGAACGAAATGAATGTCGAGCGTTGTAGAAGTCGTGATGACTGATCTGTCGAACTAACTTCACCCTCCGACACTGAAGAATGCCGTCAGTCCTAATAAGACCGTATATGCAGTGTTCTCTCTTGTACGTTTTGCAATACAAGGTCCTCGGTAGGACACTAACGTATCAAAGTTATGCTAGGTTAAGTTATACAAAAATTTGGCTCTATAACAGATGTTCGAAACTAATTACCAGGTGGTTATGTCTGCAAAATAACTCTTCCCAAAGATTGTGATCTAGAAACCTGTGAATGTAAGCGTGACAACCTTAATTGTTCAAAGTTCTGTTCCTCCTGTGAGGGAATTTCTTGCAGAAATTCACCACCAGCAGAGGAATTTGATGAGGAGGATGAAGATTAATAGTTTTCCTTTCAATGTTTTATTGAAATAAAATGATTAAAAGCGAAATA
>JAGDQP010063545.1:0-11708 GCA_022664845.1 Lepisma saccharinum
TAAGCAAGAACACCCACGCTTTTATTTTCCGATTCATAAGATTAATTCAATTAATTTTTATGTATAATAGATGAATATTAAACTCCCTGCGAGATAGGCAACCAAAATTTCACAAAATAGTTGCGGTGTTGCGTGCCTGTAAGGATAAATTCGAAATATTTTAATTAATTAATTACAGTTAATTGGATTATTTTGTCGTATATCCAATGATTGAATATTATATTGTCATCGGATGCAAGAAAATTTACAAAATTTCAAAGAAATCGGATGATGGGAAGTGAGTTTTAAATCGAATGAAAAATTTGTACAGACAAGATACAAGAAAGCGAGTTAATAAAAAAAACGTGTTAAAAAATAAAATATGCTTTTAAAATATATAAATATATGAAAGTACCAATGGAATATTGTATTGTCACCCGACTTACGTTGTTGTGTAAAATTCCATCATTGTATGAAGTCAGGAAAAGAGTTAACGTTGCCAGATTTGAGGACACCACGAAAAATTGTGAACTAAAGAAAATAATGTAGAAACAGCACAACCAGGGCCGGGCCGAAGAAACGGGAAAAGGGACTTAAAAGTTCAGGTATTTCTGCTTCTAGTCCAAAAATTTCAGAATGTTGAAAGGTGGGATTTTCTAGGTAATGGCATCCAAAAATGTCTCTTCGGCAGTTTTTCAACAATTCAGAGCCCCACAGTCCCCAAACTACTTACTTTAGGTAAAAATGAATATAAGATCCTTATAGGACTCTATAATATCTATCATATGCAAAAATCCGCATCTCAGTATAACTAATAGGACCTGAGTTAAAAATCGGAAATTTCAGATTAAATTTGGCAATATTGCAATTAATTTCTGGGAAAGTAGTCATTTAGTAGTAATGATTTTTACACACGGTAAAATATAACATGAGACAAATATCCTTTTTATTAAATCGCTTTCTAGTCTGTCTGTTCGGTACAAATTTTGCAATCGATTTTAAACTAACTTCCCGATGAACTAGATAATTCAGACATTAAACATAGCTCAGAACTGGATGACAATGAAATATTAACTTATGACATTTTGAAAAAAAAAGTCGCCATCTTGGATCCAAGATGGTCACCAGACTTATTTTATAGAATACACAGCCTAAACTGCTAGAGCAATAGAAACGAAATTTGGTATAAGGGTACACTATCACTGATAACTAACTAACTAACCATCCCTTTGGCTTATGAAACTCGCAAGTTCATCGCCGCAGTAACAAACGTTCGCCATTGGATTCTATCCTTGGCAATATCAAGCCAGTTTTGATGACGAACACCTATCTCTCGAGGATCTCTTCTAATATTGTCCTCCCAACGACGTCTCGGTCTTCCCAATGGTCTCCTTGCATCCGGCCTTCCAACCAGGATAGAATATAATCTAAGTTTTTCTCTCATCCGAGCCACATGGCCTGCCCACCTTAGTCATCGCGATTTTAATAATTTTACAAAATTTGGTGAATCGTACAGTCCGTGGAACTCTTCATTATGCAGTCTCTTCCACTCTCCAGCCATCTCGTCCCGTTTATCTTTCTCAAAACCTTATTTTCAAACACAAAT
Source organism: Lepisma saccharinum (assembly GCA_022664845.1). NCBI lineage: Eukaryota > Metazoa > Arthropoda > Insecta > Zygentoma > Lepismatidae > Lepisma > Lepisma saccharinum. Next base: position 1,586 of record JAGDQP010063545.1, read on the forward strand.
AATTTATGTTCATCTGCTAGGGTCGTACTTCAACTTTCGCAACCGTAAAATATTACCGGCAGAATAACCGTTTTCAATTTCAATTTCCTTGATATTAATCGCGATGTTAGAAGTTTTTGGACTGAATAGAAACATGCGTTCCCCGATACAAAGCGGTTTTTTATTTCTTCCGTGACCTCATTTTTGTTTGTTACGTATGCTCCCAAGTATTTAAATTTGTTTACTTTCTCTATGACCTCATCATTAATTCTTATGTTTTTATTTCCTCCATTCCCTGTGTTTCGGCTTGTTATCATATATTTTGTTTTATCTATGTTTACCTGTAGACCTATCTCATCGCACGCTTCTACTAAGGCATCGGTGTTGCTTTGTAGTGCATCTATATCGTCCCCTATTAAATCTACATCATCCGCGTATACGAACAGTTGATTCAAACCATTCAATGATAGTCCTTTTTTATCCCCTTCAATTTTTAAAATCGCATATTCTAACGCAAAGTTAAACAGTAGTGGGGACAAGGCATCCGTTGTTTCAATCCGTTGCGAATTTTGAAACTACCTGACATATCCGTCCTCTGTTTATGGGGTAGCTAAGATACATCTTCACTAGTTGAACCAATTTTTTTCGGAATTCCAAATCGTATCAGTATACTGTATAACTTTTTCCTTTTGATAGAATCATATGCTGTATCAAAATCAATGAATAGTTGGTGAACCGTTCCACTGCATTCCCATTTCTTCTCCAAAATTTGTCTCAAGGCAAAAATCTGGTCCAACGTGGATCTATTTCTTCTAAATCCACATTGGATCTCCAGTTATTTTGTCTACATATACACTTAGGCGTGTTAACAGAATATTACTTAATACCCTGCAACAGGTTGGAAGTAACGAGATTCCGCGGTAATTATTACAGTCCGATTTATCGCCTTTTTTGTAAATCGGAACAATTATTGATGTTTTCCATTCCTTTGGGAGCTCCTACTTTCTCCATATAGCACTTATCAATTTATGAACTTCCTTGATTATTGCCGTTCCTCCTGCTTTAATTAATTCGGCTGGAATATTGTCTATTCCTGGTGATTTGAAATTTTTCAATTTGTTTACCGACATTTCGATCTCGATCTCGATCTCGCTAGGTTCGGGAATCCACGGTTCTGCGGTATGGATTTGAAATTCCTCTGTTTGTTCCCCGTTGTGTACATTAAGAAGTTTGTCGAAATAACTTTTCCACACATCGACAATTTTAGTCGGATCAGCCTGAAGATCTCCACTTTCATTTCTAATCATTCCTAACCTCGGATGGTAACCTTTTCTTAACGAGTTTATACCTTTATATAGATCTCGTATGTTATTTGTCTTGCCGTTTTCCTGTATCTCCTGATCTTCTGCGTCAGACGCTTTCACTAATAGTTACGAAAATATTACCAAACGTTTCCAAAGGCGCCATATTGGATAGAAAATGGCGACACAGGAATGCATTTTTCACACCGTTTTAGCTAGAGAAATGAAATTTGGTTTGAAGGTACACGACCAATAGTAGGTTAAGAAAATATTACAAAATGTTGAAAAAGTCGCTATGTTGGATCCAAAATGGCCGCCAAACACATTGTTTTATAGAGTATAGAGCCTAAACCGCTGGGGCTAGCAAAGTGAAATTTGGTATGAAGGTATATTATCACTAGTAGGTTTCGAACATATATTTGCACCATGGAGGCGCAGTCCAACAGAAAGTCTGATTACGATAAAGGGGGCACAACCCGCGAAAAATCCCAAGTTGGGAGCGCAACTCCCACGGGGGCAGAGAAGTGAAGAGAAACTGAAATAAACCTGAGATATGCCACATGTCTCTATCATAATCTCATCAAGATGTTTAAAATCGATTGCAAAATTTCACACACAAGACTGAAAAACAGAAAATAATTATTTAAATAAAAATAAACTAATATACCACGTTTTTAAAACGGACTAAAAAGTATAAAATGATTTCTCTTACCCCATACAGATTATTCTGAAAATTTATGATTGTAAATTTTCAATAGCTATGAAAATACTTGTAAGATTTAGAACGAAAAACGTGGGGTGCATGCAATAGATAATAGTAAGGAGTGTAGAGCAGGCATGTCAAACTCAACTTGTGCGTAGGGCCAACTCAGCCCAATAAATTATAGTCGAAGGGCCGCACTTCAAAATAGAAAGTTTTATAGAAATTGATAGAACGGAATTATTTATTATTTAGGTATAATTTCAACATGTATCCTAAAGTAACATTTGTTATAGTTTTTAAAAACCAAATGAATGTATTTGTTATGAGTGTCAAACTTTTTCATGATATGAAAAAAGAGATTACACAAAAAAATTATCTTAGAAACAAGCAAAAACCCATCAACATTACACGTCAAACTTAAAATTCTTTATAAACTGTTACCTTGGAAAACAATCAAACCAACAACTGTGTTTTTTCACTGTAATGTCATCATGTATTTCAGTGTTAATAATATTCAATAGTAATTTAAATTATCAGTTCAGTATATAATTTATTCAGCCTATTAGGTCTTACGTTTCATTCAGTTTCCTATTCATTAAATAGAATAAGTTTTTCGTAGAAATATTCAAATGGTGATGAAAATATTACATACACAATAAAAGTGACTGAACATTTATTGAACTACTTACATTCCTGGTTTTTCCTTGAGAATTGGCATATTTTCCGGGAAACAAGAGTTTCAATGTCAGCCACTTGATTCTGTGAAGATGCTATTTTGAGGATGGAAGACAAATGTTCTGTTGTGAGTCTTGATCTCTAAGAAGTTTTGGTTGTCTTCATAAGTGAAAATAACTGTTCACACAGGTAGGTGGAACCAAACATGACTAGTATTCTTGCAGCAAACCGTCGCATTTCAGTGTACTGGCTTGGGAAGTAAGAAAAAAACTGAGGAATCCCAATTTCATTAAATTTGTCTTTCAATACAGAGTCACACTGAATTTCAATCAGTTCCATTTGGATGTTACTATCTGCCTTCTAAACATCAAAGGAAAATGGAGCAGTAAACTTTGAGGAATTGTTCTCACAAGATCTGAAATCTTCAAATATATCTTCAAAGTCATTGATTAATTCCTTTATGTGAGAAACATAACGAGTAAAATAAAGAAAATGAATTTAGTTCCCATTGTTTATCTGCCCTTCCCAAAGCCTGAGCTTTAATTAAAAGCCTTAATGTTGTCATATAATGCAGTTACAACCTGATTTTTCCCTTGTAGCTTTAAATTTAAATAATTTAAATGACCTGTAATGTCTACCATAAAGGCCAAATCCTGAAGCCAATTATCGTCACAAAGTCTGTCGGGTGATTCGCCTTTCATTTCCAAGAAAATTTGTATCTCTTCTCGAAGAAGCCAGAAGCACTTTAAAACACTGTGACACGAAAGCCAACGCACTTCCGCGTAGTCACTTCCAACGTCACTGAGTAAAGATGAAAACTGATTCAATCCCCGAGAACGAATAAAATTTACTACTTTCTTCACAAATTTCAAAACGTGATTCATTTTTATGATTTTTTAGCACAACACCTCCTGATGAATGATGCAGTGAACATGGTGAAACCTACTACTTGGAGAGTCTTCTTTCTGCTTAGCCAACAACTTAGCAACAAATCCATTCTGTTTCCCCGTCATTGAAGGAGCCCCGTCCGTTGCTACACACACAAGTTTTGATAACGGAAGATTGTATTTTTCCAACACACCACAAACTTCATTACAGATATCCTCACCGGTTGTTGTGTTTTTAAGAGAAATTATGTCCAATATTTCCTCAGTTATATTTAAGTCAGTATCACAAGCCCGGATAAACACAGCAAATTGTGCCACACCACTAACATCTGTACTTTCATCGACTGCAATAGAAAATGCCGCGAAATTTTTAACTTTTGCCAACAACTGTTCACTTAAATTACTTGCAATATCATCAATTCTGTCGGCAACAGTGTTGCGTGACAAGGAAATGTTTTTGAAAATTTGAGCCTTATCAGGACATACAATTTCGGCAGTTTTTACAAGACAATCTTTAACAAACTCACTTTCACTAAAACATTTGGAATTTTTTGCTATAAGCTCTGCAATTACATAGCTTTCTTTAACAACGGCTTCATTGTCTAGTTTCGTATTCGTGAACAAAGACTGTTGCTTACCGAGTGCAGCCTTCAAATCGCGTAATTTATCTTCCCTTGACTTTTCCTTATACTGATCATATTTTGCACGATGGGTTTCGTAATGACGTCTGATATTGTATTCTTTTGGAACACTTATGTTTTGCCCACAAATCAAACATGTAATTTTGACCTTTCATTTCACAACAAAAATAAGCGATTTCCAACGGTGGGAAACACGGCGCTCATCTTCAATTGCTTTTTTTTTTACTTGAATGCTTTGAAAAAGACATTGTATTTAGAAAACTACTGTACAAACACAAGAAAACTGCACAAACACCTTTCACACTGAACTAACTAACCAAACCAACTGATAATACTTGTTTTACAACCCCTCCAAACGGGGTCCTTGAAAACACTTGGGATGGTAATTGGGCGAGGCTGTGAGGATTTTAGTGCGTTAACCTTTAAATACAATAATTGTTTGTTCTTGACGAACTCTACAAACCGTTTGCTGGAGAAACCCTTCTGCAAACTCAGAATCACCTTCTTTGTAACCTGCTAGTTTATGTGTATGTGAATCTCCTTGTCTTCTGAGCTGTTGGAAAATTTGCCGTTTAAGAAATATATATTTTCTACTAATATTGATATAAGACAATATATCAATTAAATCTGAAAGTTTCGGGTGCCACACTTCGTGGTTGTGGGAGCCGCATGTTTTGACGCGGCTGGTGTAGAGAATAGCTGTCGTTGAGAAAACTCACACAACAGTTCATATCATTTGCAATGCAATAAAACTGTTAGTGAACTATTTCATGCGTCCCACGTTTTTCGTTCTAAATCTTACTATTAAAAATTTATAATCACAAATTTTCAGGACAGTCTGTATGGGGCTAGGAATCTGTATGGAGTTAGGAATCTGTATGGGGTTATAAATCTGTATGGGGCTAGGATAAATTATTTTATACTTTTTACTCCGTTTTATAAACGTGATATATAATTTTTTTATTTAAATAATTATTATTTCATTCAAATCCGTAAATTAGGCTATGAGAAATTGATTTTTGAAATGACATTCATTATATTTGATGCCAGTAGATGACCTTGGCAACTATTTTGAGAGCCTGTAGCTCTTCACAGACTTGTTTTCGGGAAACTAGTTTCTTATTTTGAACATACTTTTCGAAAAAAAAAAGACAAAACAAACATCCGCGACCATTATATAGGCCAGCCTGGATGAATTGAAATGGAAGTACCTATAGCGATTTCTAATATCTTCCTTGTAAAGTGCGTACCTAGAAACATTCGTTGTGGGAAACTTTTATAGACCGGTAACAAAGTGGAATTACTTATCACTAAACAAATTAAACCCACAATATAGGAGTTTTATGTATTAGTTCATTAACTATCACGAAAAACTGTTACTGCTCCCTTGTTCATAGCAAAGTAGACATATGTTCGGCTTTAATTTTTAATTGAAATATGAAAAATATTGAGGCAGCAGTGTGCACATTTACGGGAAACCCCGTAAAAACGAAAATGAGTATGTATGTGTGTGTGTAATATATGCGCGCGCATGTGTGAGCGTGAGAGAAGCAAAACGTCATATTAGTCCTTGGTTTAAATCCAATGTTCTTATCTTGTTTACAGTGTTACTATGTTTATGTCCTGGGAACAGATTCCAAAACATTTTATGCGACATGTGCTCCCCCTATCAATGTAATTTCGATTGTTGGCTGCGGATTTAGCTTTCCAAATTGATCTCATGGGATTGGTTGATTGGCGAGCATCGGTTTAAGCTCGATAAGTATTAGCGTCACGATTTACTAATCATAGCCGAATCCAAATGAGCTGATTTACTTGTTCTCTGTAATGAATGTAGGTTTCGTTGTCTTTTTTAGTTTTAGTGTTTCTTTTTTTTTAAAAAAAAAAGAACGGGGAAAACGTTCGTAAATACGTAATATTTAATATTTTCTTATATATTATAGTTAAATAAGGTTTTCTTCTTTGGATTATTTCTTGTGTATAAATAATTTTAAAATAATTTCGAAGTTAACGACTAACTAGATTGCATATTTAATAGTTATTTCTTTAAAATAATAATAATCTCCTTCACCGAGGGATTCTCAGTTTTTTCAGTTTGGACGAGGGTGTGAAGCCAAAATTAAGATGGTGTACGTAGAGTTTTACAGGGTTTATAGGTCTTTAGATTTTATCGTAATAACTGTAATGTTGAGGTACTTGTGAATTAGGAAGGGTAACACCCTATTTGGAGAAATCTGGCAGAATCACTGCACCCTCCCTACAATAGAAATGGTTAAAGAGTAGGTATTTTAAGGTATATTTTTAAAACTGTTGCTTTTAACCTGAGCTCCGCCCCATAGTCACTGACTGATCAAAATTCCCAGGACAAATTACTGAATCTAGAAACACCAAATTTGGTACGAAAGTATATGACCAAGAGGAGGTAAAGGAAAAGATCCGATATTTTGAAAACGTCGCCATCTTGGATCCAAAATGGCCACCAAACCCATTGTTGTATAGAATACTCAGCCTAAATGGCGGGGGCTACTGAAATGAAATTTGGTATGAAGGTACACTATCACAAGTAGGTTACGAAAATATTACAAACTGTCTTCAAAGACGCAATCTTAAATCCAAAATGGCGGACCTGAAAAATCCATATTCCACACCGTTTGAGCTAGAAACACGAAATTTTGGTATGAATGTATATGATCACCAGTAGTTTAGGAAAATATTACAAAAAATTGAAAAAGTCGCCATCTTGCATCCAAAATGGCCGCCGAACCCATTGTTGTATAGGATACACAGCCTAAACGGTTGCAGCTAGAAACACCAAATTTGGTACGAAGGTATATCATCGCTAGTAGGTTAAGAAAATATTACAAAATGTATCCAAAGACGCCATCTTGGATCCAAAATGGTGGACCCAAAAATTCATTTTCCACCCGTTCGAATTTACGAATTTTGGTATAAAAGTGTATTATCAAGGGTAGTTTAGGAAAATATTACAACAGTTCGAAAAAGTTGCCATCTTAGATTCAAAATGGCCGCCCAGAAACCAAATTTCCAAACCATTGGAACTAGAGAAACGAAATTTGGTATGAAGATGTACCATCACTAGTAGGTTACAATAAATGGGACATACTTTCCCTATGGGGGCACAGCCCGCCCTTGGGAGTGAAGACCGACATCATGGTAGTGCAGTCCCGCAGAGAGAGTCGGGTAACGGTAAAGGGGGCGCAGCCCCTCGAAACTCACAAGTTGGAAGCGCAGCTGCCACGAGGGTCAGCGAAGCAAAGCGAGTTTCTATATATAACTGAAATTAGTGTTTGTATTTTTAATATTCAAAACAAAGAATAATTTTGCTGTGGATCGATGAACATAAATTTGAAGATAAGACTGACTGAATATTTTATATAAAACGAGATCTTGGAATCTTCGAACGAGTGATTAAAAAAATTGAAAACTTTCGAAATGTGGATATGAAAGCGAATGGATGCTCAGTTGGTTATACGAGATAAGTACAGAGGAATTGAAAAGGATAGGGGAGAAACCAACGATACTGGAAACGTGAAATAAGATTAAAAACTAGTTAGGACATTGGTTACGTACCGATTGGATATTGAAAGACGCTATTTAATAATATGATTGAAGGGAAAGGAGAAAGAGGAAGAATCTAAAAGCAATTTCTTTCCGCTATTAAGCGAGACAAATTTACACTAGAACAGAGAAGCAACAGGAAGATCAGCACACCTGGAGAGGGTTTAACCTTATTAAAAGACCTGCTGGCTGCAGCAAGTCACTAATGGTGATGATAATAATGAAGATGATAATTATCAACATTATTATATGTCCATTTTGGGGCCAAGATCTCCATTTTCCCCACATAAATTGAGGTCAGCTACTGTTCTCAGTCACATAGTATGTGAAAAGCGCTTCATCTATCCGTCTTGTATTTGATCATCATCTGGATAGTTTCGTTTTTGTACAGTCAAATGTAGAACACTTCTCCACCATTTTTCATCTGTATTTTTCATTTCTGTCCGGTCCACCTTCATTTCCCATCTTCACATTCATCATTGGATCTTTCGTATGGATTGAATCAATTCAAGGAATCGATACCGTTATGTAGTTCTCGAGAGATATCAGTATTTACGGAGAGAATCATCGAAGAGAACGGAGTAATTTCTTATATGTTATTCGATAGTCTGAGTGTTCAGTTCCAGTGTGATTTACTCACATGCGCAGAAAGAGAAAACGGTTTCTTGTCATAAGCATCCATGGAGAAAACACACAAAAACAATGCTAATAAAGTGTTTGCTGCCTCCATCTGGATCACTTATTTTTTGCAGAAATTGTAAATATTTTAACTTGATATTCCCATCCGTAATTGACAAATAGAAAAGTGTTTAAAATTTCTCGTACGTCTTGGCAGTAACTTCCTAGTAGTACATCAATATCGGCCAAAATCAATCATACATGATTTGCGATTCCCATAGATATTGTTTTCCAAAACCTATCAATATCAAATGCCAAACATTTTTGCAGATATTGTTGATAGTGATAGCGATCGGGGTCGCTATTCATCGCCACCGGAAAACAGCATCTTTCACTAATATTTTAATCAACGGAATTACGTATATTCTTACAGTAGTTTTAGAAACAACGCGATTTTGATTTCATTCTGTCTTTATTCCATTACACGTCTTATTCTCTCCTGTTCATTTATAGCTGAAATTTTTCGCACTTGACTTCGACTGGATTGAAGCCTGTAACCTTGTGATTTGTTGTCTGTGGCTTTATCCACTCGGCTACAGAGCCATCCTTCAAGAATAATACGTCGATTACACACTTCATGAACTCAGACATGGAATCTGGTGACATAGACAGTATTTCATTACAGAATGACTTTGATCAGGGAACATGTAGAAGTTTTATACATGTTATTTTTGAATAAAACATGTTGTATTTCCATTACAGCATTCTCGAGCACATACGACGTTCTTCGGAACGATATCGGCCAGTGTCGATCTATATCACATGATGACATCTTCATAGAGTGACATTTCTCTAAACTTAATATTTTTTAACCTGGCAAGATTTTTGTACTTTTTTTGGTTGAAGTACAACACGTTTCTTAAGTTTGAAGAACTGCATTGACTGTCGAAATATCGTACCACCACGCTAATGTCGATCGGTGTTTGTTTATTAGAACGGCCAACCGTGATCAATATCCACGTCATTGGCCAGAAGCCCTGGTGCTACTTGCGTTAGTTTATGACTTTGGGGATCGAGCAACGCATTTCTGACACTCTACTGTTTTGATCTGGTTTTTCCTTCTGATTGGCAGTGTGGTCCAGTTTTTTCTAGTAGAGCGCCTGTCTCACTGAATCAAGCAATGCATCCTGAAGAGGCCTCCTCGCTCCAACTACCTCATTTTAAACATTTTTCAAAATATTTCAAAAACTGAGAGTACTATCAAAAATGTTAGCGCACTAGAGCTTACAAATTACTATGAAATACAATGGACAGTAGTCTCAAAATCTTGTCGATTGAGGAGTGTTGAGATTTCAATTAAATAATGACGTCATAATCTTTGACAACGTATCACTCATCAATGGACAAGAACTCGAAATCGCTGTCCATTGTATTTCACAGTAATTTATAAGTTCTAGTGCTCTATGTGCTAACATTTTTGATAGTGCTCTTAGTTTTTGAAATATTTTGAAAAACGTTAAAATGTGGGAATTGGAGCGAGCAGGGCTCGGAACACGAATTCAACCCACAGAGAAGAAAAAGAGAGATAGGACAACGACCCGAGTCTATGATTAACGAAAAGACTAGTTTCCTTTAAAGACCATTGAAACAATATACATACACCTGTTTGAACTGATCTGCAGATCACAAAACAGATAAGAGTCTAAATTTGTTCGTTAGAAATGCTAAAGTAGGAAGAAA
>JAGDQP010063546.1:737-11708 GCA_022664845.1 Lepisma saccharinum
CTGCTGCTGAAAGGTCTATTAGTAAATATTTTCTTAAGTATATTGGTCCATTTTTAGTTGTGGATGTTGTTCACAACAGGGTCACTTTGAAGACTTTGGATGGTAGCGACGCTGGTGTGCACAACATTGATAATGTTAAGTTATTTAAGTGTTCTTTGGCGAAGAGAACTGAGTTGTTGAGACAGCAGTGGTAAAAAAAACTTAAAACTTCCTTTTTGAGTTTTTTTTTCTTTCAGTGCCGGGTGATTGTGATGTGTCAGTTTGAACATCACTGATGCCATCTGTTGGTTGTCGAGGAAAACCAAGCCGCTAGCTTTAGAGCAACTCATAGAGGTCTCTATGATACTGTCTCTATGTATCAAATTGTATTTTAGTTTTCTTTTGTATTATTATTTTTCTTTGGGATTTATTCTTTGAAATTAAATTTTTGGTATTTAATAATGGTCAATGCATGGCCGGGTCTCCCCTTCGTCACCCCCTTTAGTAACGAGAGTACTTATTTTGATGTATCTAGTATGTAAGTGTTTATGCTTATTTTTAGTAATAATATTTTCATTATTATTTTAAGGAATTTATTTTGATTGTTTTGCGTTTCGTTATTTTTGGGACTCTGGATTTCCGCTCTACATCCCGATATTCACGCGATATTTCGTTCTTTTCGTCTCGTGTGAGTTTGGTTCGAGACTGTTTTTCCCGTGCTGCGTGCGCGTGACGTCATATGTGTTTGTACCCTGCCCGACATGGATTGAAAGATGTCGTCTTAATTTTTTTTTTATATCTTCGGTGAAGTAATTAAGAGCATGTGATCAACGCGATCATCAGATGTGATTCTGGACATGGTGAGTCGGTTCCAGTTTATTTAAAATAAAAGAATAATGAGATAATTTACGTGTTGGACAATTTTGTGATCGTCATTTAGATGTCGCCGCGTGCCTCGTGCTACAGAGGGTAGCCATCTTTGAAATTTCTATAAACTAAATTTTTATTGAAGATTATCAGTTGAAATTCCAAGTGATAATATTTAAATTCCCGTCAGCTTGAACTTTTAACTCCTTTCTACCTTTTGTTTTGTGTGGAGGAAGAACTTTCGTTATGAAAGCCTAATTTTCTTACCTTCTCCTCCTCCATCAGTATTTGGGCACGAATATTTTTGGCGAAATTTAGGTTTGGTAACATTGAAATTTTGAATATTTAATATTTTGAGTTAAGTACCAAAAATCTTGTAAAACCATGATCTCGGAATGGAATTCAGCCCTTACTAAACAAATATTATGAACTTTAGGCTGCTAACAGGGCAAAGATGTAATTATAATTACATATTCTCGACGATGTAAAAGTGCAAAAGGGGAAATCTCGATCCTTCATCCCCTCTTAACCTGTTTTATGGAATTATTTTTGATTCAAAAATGGAAGGGGTGAAGGAATCGACAGTCGAAATTTGTGTGTTATATGTTCATTAAGTCACAGGCCGGTAGAGTCATGTTAACCAAGTAAGTTTCGATAAAATTTTAAATAAATAATTTCTATCTTCTGGCCCAATGTTCTAAATTTTGAACTAAAACAATGCCTGTTATGTGTTACGTGTTTGCACTGTTTAAGGGTACCAGTGAGCCTATTTTTCACCCATATGAATTTTACTTTTGATATTTTTGTTTTAACCCAAAATTCTGTATGAGTGAAAAATAGGGACATTTTGTCTGTACAGAACGCACCTTGTAATTAATGTAATATTATCTATATATTTTATAATTCAATAAGTTAACTTCACTCTGTTTATAAATTTTTTTTCCAAAATTTTAACTTAACAAACTTCGATTAATTTAACGATGGTTATATTTTAATATAGTTAGCACGCTGTAAATGCTTGATGTTAGTTGATGAAACAGCTGTTTGCTGTATTGAAAAGGATGTCAGCAAGTTTGTTAAAAATGTTAAGGTAATAATTTTTGGACAGGAAAGTTTATAATAAAATAATAACGAAATTTAAGAACATGTTTAATTTCTTGAGAATAACGATTGGGCTATAGAAATTATGCTGTTATTTAAGTTGGTTGAAATTCTTGTGTAATAGTAAAGCTATTACATGCTAAATATGAGCGAGTTGCAATCCAACGTGGAACTCTTCCTAGTTCAGTGGTATGACCTATCCAAGGTGAGATTTCTGTTTCAGAGGATATGGATTTCGTTTGCACTTTTTTTTCCATCAACCTATATTGCATATAGTGTTACGGATGTAAGTTGTCCCTTGTACGTAACCTTAATTAGATTAGGTTCGATGGTTATTATTTCCTATTTTTTTCTCTCTTCTATTTTGTGCAACTATGCAATTACACTCATCTATTTATTTAATTAATGGAAGCCCACCTATTTAGAATGGACTTGGTGTGTGAGGCGGAAATCTCAACTTGAAGGTCTTGGGCCTCAGTACTGGAAGATAACAGTGCTTTTTGAGTGTTTGCTCGGAATGAACCCAATGATATTGTGTATCAGCTACCAATGTTCAGTGTCATGGTGCCTTCTAGAATGCGGGCCCATTTGCTAAGCTTGGGTTCATTATGATGAAGTGTTTACGTTTAGTGTCACCGGTTTCTCTGCGTTGTTGTGATCCTGTGATTGAAAGTGCTTGTACCTAGCCGTCGATTTTGAGTTCAGCTCTTCGATTCTTTGATGCTGCTATGAAATTCCATTCCTGAACCTAGTAGTTAAGTTCCCTGGGAGATAGCCACCTACAACTTTATGAAATTTGTGTTCCTCCTGTCACCCCAATGAGTGTGCATATGTGCGACTTCATTAATATTTAATCATGTGGATATTTGCCAGCCTAGTGATTTTCTGTGTAACCGCTTCGAGATTTAGTGAATATAAATATATTAATTTAGCAAGGTCAGGTGACTTGCTGTGAGACTTTGAGACAGGAGCAGAGTACTCCTGTATTTGCAGAGTGCTGGTTATGGCGTTATTTGAAGTCAGTGGGAATATAGGCGGGGACACTGTTTGTGGGAGGTGTAGATGGCTGGACCCCAGTGAACCTTTCTGCGTTGAGGTACAGGTATGGGAGGGAGGTAGGATGAGTGATGTATGGAAGTGGCTTACGCCCGCTCGCTGGGGGCGCCCTGTGGTAACCTGCATGCCTTATCTTAGCCCTGCCACAGTGGTTGTGGAAGTCTTTGTTTGATTAAGCCTCGTTCCAGTTTGGGCTAATCTTCCACGTAGAGCGTGACCCGGATCTTGTAATTTGTTTATAGGCAAGACAGCCAAATCTGGCAGTGGTCATTGTGTCACGCTACAAATGGAACGCCCGACGTATACTAAAGAAAAGCCTGGAATTACGTAACATTTTCCATTGATTCTATATTATCATTTCCCAAGTGCAAGATAATATTTTGTATATAGACGACATGTCTGAGTGTACAGTCATAATTTTTTTAACTAAATTAAATTAAATATAACTCTTTCTCTTCTACTAGAAAAATAAAAAAATAAAACACTAAAAAATTCAAGGCAATAAACGGTGTTCTATTCATGAATGTTAAATTTTAACAGGAAACTTTGTACGTGAAACGGGAATGCATTAAAAATTCTTGTCAATAAGAAAAACATACCAAAACATATTTCAGGATCTAATATGATAAATTGTCTTCTAACGTGTATAGAAAGATACATAAATAAACTATTCACTACTATAAAAAACGACATTTTATTGTAAATAAGGTATACTCCCAAATTTGTGATGTATACATCACACTATAGCATAGAAGTAGATTTGAGTCTAGAACCCCTTTTGTAATTAGTTTGTTTACTTGTACTGTAGAAATGGCGACTGATACAATACCCAGTATTTATATATTTTAGGTTACCCTATTTAGGCCCTCAGTTCGCAGCGATCCTAGTGGCAAACCAGCGAAACATAGTGCATTAAGAGAACACATTTGACTGCTTCGCTTCCTCACCTACTTATCTTACACCGTGTAAAAAAACTTAAAAAAAAAGTGGATTTCTTTCACATACTTCTTACACATTTGCAAAACAATACGTATCAAAATTTTAATAAACACGTGTACAACTATGAAGGAATTTCTTTCTTAATCATTCAGCTCAATTTTCATAGCCATATCATGAACACAGTTCCAAATTTGTCATGGTCAGCTTTGTTCGATTGTTGAGCAACACACAGGAAAACTTTGAAATAATCCCTCACAGACTGCATTTCAAACTTTGCTTTCCTCTTTCCGATAGCAAGATTTACGGTGGTGTGAGATCTCACGTGTTCGACTGGTTTTCATAAAGCTTTTTATCACGAATACGTCAAATACACTCAATGAATTACCTTGTGATACTGTGTAGTTCGTATTTTCCCGCTAGATGGCAAATCCTGTTCGAGAAAACTGCTGCCATCAATGGAGGATAAAGTGTACTACATTCTAACATTCTCTTTGCTGCGGCAATCCGACGATAGGTTTCTGAAGACGAATTATATATTTTTTTCGATTGTTTAGGCATTATTTTCGTGAATGAATCACTAAAAATGGTATAATTTCGTGAATAGTGCTCAGAATTCATAGGTGGCAGGAAAATATCCAAATTTTGCGAGTATTTCGTGAGTTAAACATTGAATTTTGACGAAGTGTTAACAGGCATCTATGTATTCCGTGCGGTTTCTTGAGTGTTTAAAATTTTCGCGAGTGGCGAAATTCTACTGTCTCTAATAATCGTTAATAATCTTTCGTATACGTCGGGCGTTCCATTTGGAGTCATAAATGGAGCAGTCACAGGCTGTCTGTTAAAGGTGATTTCCATCTTGTATAATGAAAAAAATAAATAAAAAAAGGTTTTAAAAAAAACATGCTTTTTAAGCAAAGAAAAATGGACTTAAAAGGAAAAATTAATAAATGTATGAATCGGAAAATAAAAGCGTGGGTACTTTTGCTTACCTTGTCATAAAATCATAATATCTAAGAGCACCCACACTTTTATTTTCCGATTCATAAATTTATTACTTTTACTCCATTATTCTTTGCTTATAAAAGCGTGTTTTTTAATCCTTTTTTAATTATTTTTTTAAAATCATTTTTTAATTTATTATTCTTTTCTGGTTATTTCGGTGTTCATACCTTTTCTCCAGCTAATATTCTGTGGCCCAAATTCTAAAGTGTTCTGCAACTAGCCAAGCCCAGCCGCGGTGCAGGCTAGTATTTATTTTAGGATAAAGAAGTTGTAATGAAAAAATATAAAAATATGTTTATAAAATATATACATGTATAAAATTATGAAAGTAACAATGGAATGTTGTATTGTCACCCGACTTACGTCGCTTCGCAAAATTTCATCATTGTATGACGTTGGGAAATAAGTTAAATTAACGCTGCAAGATTTGTACCAGTGATGAAACATGATTACAGAGTAAGTTAATAAAAAAACATGTAAAAATATATCGAACCTGTTTTTTTTCTAACCAATCGTCGTTCGCTATCGCTAACTCGACACATTTTGCGTATTTTTTTAGCAATGACGTAATATTACCATGATTTCGATTCATGAACTTGTGACTTACTTTGTTCAGAAAAATCACGCCCGACGTAAGCTGAAGTAATACCATCGTTATTAATCTTTCATCATGTGAATATAGGTTTTCCGTTTTATTAATGAACTATTTTATGAAATTAGTTGTATATTTATTTAAATAGAACCCACAATTCTTAATTTAGTTCATGAATAAAGCAGACGTTTCATTTTCACTCATTTCATTCTTCAAAAACGCTTGCTTTTTTCGATTATACATGTTAATGCATTATTTAAGAACTAAAATTTTTTATGACCGTTTCCTAAATGCATCCTTCATCAGATATTTCCTTTCTACCGGAAGTTCGGCCATTTTAAGGACTGTCCACATAACGTCGATAAAGGATAAATGACATCCATCTTTTGCGGCCTTTATCTGTGTAGCGCTGAATTATTTCTTGAGGAAACTAGTGCCACTTATAAGTTAACGAATGTAAAAAAAGCAAGCGCGCCTAAAATCGAGGAAATGATCTCGCATGTAAACCGGTGGTATGTTGAGGAGAGTCCCACGTGTCTCCCGCTGTTCCTGCCATTGTATCCATAGAGTTAGTCGTTCCTTTCTTTGTTCGTTTATTCTTTCGTGGTATTTGGGAGTAGCAGTTGTTATTTGCACAGGGGAAGGAACCATTTATTTTAGTTTGGCGTCTTCTTGCATTGTGGGTGAGGATCGTTTGAAAGTAAAAAAAATTATCTTAAGGCACTGTTCTCAATATACGCTGTATGTGATGCTCCATTCTGGTTTGCTTTTGTGCAAAAGATAGAATAGTTGCCTACTACAATAAATGATCTGATTAAAAAAGATAGCGTTGAATTGCCTCTTGTTGAATTGAATTGAATTATAGCTTCTTTAAGCATCTTTGAATCGGCCCAGGATATGACAATGAAAATAATACGAAAGGTAGCGGTCAGGATCTTACTTAAGTGCCATTCCGGCATTCGCTTAGTAAAGAGAACCCTGGAAAATCTCAGTCAGGATGATCGCCCGTGAGGTTTGAACTTTATTTACGACTTTCAGGCTCAGGCCGGATCAGGGGAGGAGAAAGGATGCGGGTAGGTGTCATCCAGGGTCAAGGTTGAAGGTACTATCCCGGCATTTTATTCGTGTGACTGCGGAAATTCCTTTAAAATCTCGGTCAGGACGGTAGGCCGTTGGGATTGAGCCCTCGAACTCCCGCGTTCTAACCAAACCTTCTGCCTCTGAGCTACGGCCGTTTGGTCCATTAGGCTTGAGCCCGCCTGCCTACCCATTGCCGATCCGATATCAGCGACTTTAAAGCTAACCCTAAAGCGGTAGGTCCTTCAAGACGAACTAACTCCTCTAAGCTCAATTCTTCTGGTGAGTTCTTTCTGTCTCAGAATCCTTCTATCAAATAATTGGATTCGGTTTCTTATTCTTTCCCCCTCAACCATGCTTGTCAGGATGGTCGGTCGCTTTTATTGGACCTAGGATTTCCATACTGCGAATCCAACGCTCTACCAGTGATTCTGCAAAAAAAACTGTGAGGGTGTCACCCCAAATTCTCGAAAATACTCCAAACTTTAAAATTTATATGGTCAAAAATCAATAGAAACCGTGCATGTTTCCCCTTACTTTCCATCCCCCACAAACTGAAAGTCCTGACGGAATCCCTGCTCTCTACCAACTAAGCTACGACCACTTCGGGCTTTACAGAATTTTTCGATCTTAGCCACGTTAAAACGTTGAGCACTATCCATCAGTATATAGATGTACAGCGTCCAAAATGCTTCCTTTGTAGAGTCCTTCCGAAGTTTTCTTCACTTCACACCTTTTGTTTCTCAGCATAAGGAAGGAAGGAAGGAAAGGAAGCATTTAGGATTGGCCCTAGGAATAGATTCAGTAACGTTAAAACTCTTTCCGAATTCAATGGTCCTCTGTTCCTTTCCCTTATGCTACGTCCCGTTTACTTACGTCATGCGCACTTATCCGAATTAAATTAATGTTTTATATTTTAACTACAGATGTCACTCGAATCCGAAAACAGTTGAAAACTATCTGCGCGTAGTGCAAGTAGGCAATAAGCACACGGTAAGTTAAGGAGCAAGGATCAAAAATAAAAATTAGAGATAGTTATAGACAGACGTAGATTTGATTTAATTCCCCTTACCTGTAAGACTTCGACATATGATATATTGAGTAATTAAGATTGAACGTCATTCGAACGATGCTAATAAATGTGCAACTTTTTCTACGTGTTTATGAAAAATACATTGTATGTAGTATTTAATGCGTATACATCAACGAGTTAATGTACCTAATAAAGTACTTTTACTACTCAATCAGCCTTGTAGTGCTATATCATTGACATGTTAATTTTGCTGTGGTAAATAATTTTGACATATTTTCCTCACTGAACCTGTAGAATCAATATACAGCTTATTTAAAAGCACATAATGTACTTTGTTACTCATTTTAATGCTTCTGTAATCAAAGAGAAATAATTCTTTACATTAGCTAAAGCTGCTTCTATTATAGAGCGGTAAACGTACTTCCAATCTTGATTTTTCCGTTATTTTGAATGTGATTCTACATCCAGGAGAGATGTGAGTGCGAGGACAGACATTTTCCCTTTAATAGTGTGTCCTTGCACTCGTCAACCCATTTGTTTTCCACCACAATCTTCGCTGTACGCATCCGAAATACTGGAAATAACCACATTGGAACTACATTTTAAGCCATATAACAGAAGTACCTAAAGTAAAGTGTTACTCTTTATGTATCACTTTCTGCTTGTAAAGCGATGCATTTAGAAGAATTATAAAGAACGTTTGTACGTTGCGTACAGTGTTCCAAATTCTTGGGTAATTTATGCGAGATATATTAAAAATTATGGATAAACTGGACATGTAAGCTATTCAAATATATTTGTTCCGTATGGGATACAAAAAGCCAGGTTGATTATTATATATATACGTGCTCTTACAACTGACAATGATATTCAGCTGACGTTCAAATACTTCGGAACAGTCACTCACTCTTATCAATCTATTTTTGTAATGCCGAATTGTTCTTTTACGTACAAAATCAATTCAAATTAATGACAATTGAACAGTGGTTTCATCTTGCTTTCACTCTCAATTCAGGTAGGAAGTAACACTACTAACACATTGACGCTGTACGCATACTTTTAAAAAAAGAAACATGGCAGCAGTGCGCAAACGAACGGAGCGTCAAGTTGCTATCTGGTCCTCCGTCGAAAGGGAATTCGGATAACCATCGACAGTTCATCCGACGGAGCAAGGGTGCATAACGGAGCATAAAGTGCCAATTCGGAAAGGCCTTAAGTTTTTATGAGTAGTGAAGTATTGAAGATTAATGATGAGAATTAGATTCATGATTTCGCACACTGTTTTAGTTGGCGTATTATTTTTAAAGGTTTCTATAATAAGTAAATATTGTTGTTCTTTAGATTTTTTAAAATATAGAAAACCATCGACCTCCATTAATACGATACTAGACTGACTGGAGCCGTTGAAAATTTCATGAATATATGAAGCCAGGGAGCGGAGAGCAAACCTAGGGTGCGTTTAATTAGCAGCCTGGCCGTGGGCAACTGTGTTTAATTAGCAGCTAACAGGCCGTGCCACAGTCTGGCTGTGGACTGACTAGAAGTAGGACATGCAGCTCGTTCTGGGCGGGAAGCAAAAGAAGCTTGTGAGAATCAGCTGTTGCCAACCACATTATGGGTGCGTTTAATTAGCAGCCTGGCCGTGGGCAACTGTGTTTAATTAGCAGCTAACAGGCCGTGCCACAGTCTGGCTGTGGACTGACTAGAAGTAGGACATGCAGCTCGTTTTTGGCGGGAAGCAGAAGAAGCTGGTGAGAATCAGCTGTTGCCAACCACACTGTAATTATTGGGTTGTATAATAATTTGGATTCAAGTATACAACATATTCCTTGTTTGTATATGGGTTGCTATAGAACAATTGAAATTTTCTGTTAATTAAAAATAATAAGAATTATTTAATAGGTATAGGGAAAAAAGTGTGTAGAATACTTAATACGTCACGATGACGGTTCACACTAACAAGATGTACGAATCATTAACTTGTTTTGTGTTAGTATGGTTATAGTTCAGGAGATGGCTCAAGTTGATAACAATGTTTTCTGAAAAGTCAGTCCGAAAGATAATACATTAACTATATCGATATTAAGTTTGAAACACGTAAGTTGCTTTAAGAACTTCACTGGAGGATATTTTCTCGTGTTCTGAGCATGAGATAGTATTTTTCCATGGGAGGAAACTGTTATCTTGAAAGAAAACGCTGACATACGCTGTTAGTACGCAAGCGCTATATACAAGGAACAAGTATAATCTTGTAATTAATTTGAGTTCCACGTAACTATCGCCCTTGTGTGTCATAGAGAACCCTATTTACAAGTGATTAAAATAACTTAAGTACTCTGTCCAACTATAACCTGCATATACTGAGGAGGGACAGATATATTAACTCTCCACATACGCGGTATACAATAGCCTGAACAATTAGTAAATCTAGAATGTGTCTTCTTAACTATAACTCATGTGACCGGGGGGAGGGGCCTATATTATTGCGGTAGTTCTAGATATTAGCTGCTTCTGTTGTACGGCGTTGAATATACACCAAATGCTGCTTTCATTATTTCGAATACGGAGCATGCCTAATGTGATATAAAATCAAGAAGTGCTGCTAAAACACATACGTTCTTCTATATTATATCCTTGCACTCATATAACTCCCTTGGTTTTGCATCTCATTCTGGGTTCTATATATCCAAAACGATCAAAGTAATAGTATTTAAGGTATCTTCAAACACAGTCTAACAGGAGTAGCTAATAAAGAGAATAAATCCTCTTGTATTTCTAGACAGAGGCTCTATGAATTTACAACTCTCACTGCTTTCTTGAGTGTGCCTATTTTAACTATTAGGGCTGATTTTCATTCAATCTTTCGTTGCTTGCGATTTGGGTGAGTAGCTAATTGAAACACGTGTTTTATAGCGTGTTGTATTATACGGTAAGTGTGGTACGTATTTTAATTGGCTATTCACCCAAATTGCACGCAAAGCAAGCAACGTAAGCTTTCATGAAATCCAGCCCTTACAAATAGCACGCAATAAAATACGTGTTTCAATTGGCTACCCATCCTAATCTCAAGCAACGCAAGTGGGCTTGAAAATGAGCTCTTACCCATGTGTGTCCAGTAGGCATAGTATCATGGCTATTGTTTCAACATACAGGCTAGAAATATAGCTTATCAAAATACAACTAACAGCGACAATTTCGTTAATATGAACGGGTAGTAACTACGTTTCACTACATTCTGAGAAAATATTCCCCCTCTCTGGAAATTGTACAAATCGGAAACTGCTAATTTCACGAAACCGTTTTAGAGAAGGTTATCTACATTTCA
>JAGDQP010063547.1:0-11708 GCA_022664845.1 Lepisma saccharinum
GTATTCTTTGAAATTTTAGGTTTGGCGGCCATTTTGAATCCAAGATGGCGACCTTTTCAAAATGTCGGAATTTTTCCTTTATCTACTTATCATCCTCTACCTTCATACCAAATTTCATGTTTCTAGCTTACTCCAAACACTCTAAACAATATGATGAGTGAGTCAGTCAGTCAGTCAGTGAGTGAGTGTGAGTCAGTTAGCCTAAAATGTGTAATTTCAGGGGTCCACAACTAGAACATAGTTT
Organism: Lepisma saccharinum; assembly: GCA_022664845.1. Taxonomy (NCBI): domain Eukaryota; kingdom Metazoa; phylum Arthropoda; class Insecta; order Zygentoma; family Lepismatidae; genus Lepisma; species Lepisma saccharinum. Next base: position 245 of record JAGDQP010063547.1, read on the forward strand.
GAGATATGAATATGAAATTTTGTACATCTGCACATATTTACCATATCTCTTTAACGGCAAAAGCTCATATTCTTATCTTTAACATCTTTTTTCTTACGGGGCCCCCAAATCGTCGATTTTGCCATAAACTCTTGTTTCTGTATAACATGCTTCCGGCAGTGCTGACGTTTTCTGACGTGAAGAACTTGGCTCATGCACTGCCGTGCATGTTGATATGTATTTTTCAGTATACGCTCAACACGTGATCTTCAGCGTAATAGGTCTCATACGAATCGATCCAAGAAAGGAGATTCTCTCGTTCAGCTCAATGATATCAGTTGATACTTCCTTGCTAAAAGTTAATATTATAAACTTAATTTGTAGTTGTTGAATTTGAGTGATTATTTTTATCAACCACGCTGTATGTATTGCAATCACTCATTACGTTTAAAGTAAAATAAACTGGCTAAATTCACAGATTTTAGAATCTGTTCTAAATTTAAACTTCTTTAAAAGGTTCGTATTCACTGTTTGGATGGGACTCAGTATTCGATAGGTCTTTCCCTTTATTACATTCCGTTTTCTTCTTTTTAGTTATGTATTTAATAATAACGAATATTGGTTGACGTTTCTCTGCTCAAAATTAGGATTATAACTTCATTTCAAGGTTTACAATTTGAGTTACTCTTTCATCAATCACACTACATGCAACTTGTACTTGAATGTGCGTTATATTTCGATCACTCATTACTTTTTAAAATAGCAATAAAATAAACTTGACAAATTCACAGATTTTAGAATACGTTCTTAATTCAAGCTTGTAATAAAAAAAGGTTCATACTCACTGTTTAAATGGGAATCAGTATTCGACAGATATTTTCTTGTATTAATTTTCTTTTCTTGTCTTTTTTTAATTATCGTTTTATTAATATTGCATGATATCACACTTGGCGTTTCTCTGCTAAAAGTTGGGATTATAAACTTCATTTCCTGTTTTACGATTTGAGTAACTTTTTTATCAGTCAGGCTATATGTAACTTGTACTTCAAATGTGTGTCATACTTGGCTCACTCATTACTTTTCAAATAAAATAAACTTAATACATTCACAGTTTTTTTGGGGGGGAATATGTTCTTAATTTAAACTGCTTTAAAGGTTTGTATTCCCTGTTTGAATGGGAATCAGTATTCGATAGGTCTTTCCATTTACTACTCTTCGTTTTCTGTACTTATCGATTTGTTAATAACGAAAGGAAGATAATAAAGAAACAAGAGAAAACCAATAAGAAACTGGGAACAAATAAACACGTGATACTGGGAACGTTTAGTACTACTTCAACACAAAATCAATTCGCCCAACAATAGACAATAAAAAACGTTAAGAAAGAAAGTACAACAGAATTCTCTTAAGAGACACAAAATTCAATTCGTGAAATCGTTTTGGAATTTCGAAGACCGTTTCCACACAGATCTTGAAGGTTTCTTATGATATTGGCTGCCGTTAGTGGTACCTACAGCTTGTGTTGCTGCTGGGAAGCCCAATATTGCTTCTTTCTTTCTCTCTCTCTCTCTCTTTCTCTCTCTCTCTCTCTTTCTGTCTCTCTCGGGTAAGAAGGACCTCTGGTGGTGGCAGCCAGAAGATGAGATTAAGAACACCAACGGTTTGGTAAGGGGAAAAAATAGCACGGGAAGTTGTAATTGGCTTGTGAAGTGGTCAGCTGGGGCTACGTGGGAAGAATTTCGCAACCGGAAAAATCTTGCGTTTTCTTTATTCTTTGGCTAAAATTTTCTTTCTTCTCTAATTTAGATTTTCGTGTTTACTCTTCTCTTTGTGATTCCAAATAGTTCCCATGCAGGTATATATATTTGGCAATATGTTCCATAATACAATGTCGCGAATCCTTTTGAAATTTTATTTTCGTGTCTATCAACAAAAGGATTAAAACTACATTGAAGTCTCAATCCCTTTCTGGTACTTGGATTGAGGCGGTACGAAGCCAGGATTCTCCCAATGTTTACAATTATTGATAACTTTGGTAAACTTTATTTTTATATGGGCCAGACTAGTAACTTTGGACTTCGGCCCGTCACGATTCGCCTTTAGCTGTTAACATCCACACCCATGCCCCTGCCGAGACTCGAACCCGGGACCTTCGAACCAATGGCCTACCGCCCCAGCCCACATAGCAAAATGACGTCCCAGGGATATCTGACGGATCTCCTGGCAGGATATCGGGACGTCCGTAGGACGTCCTGTTTAAGTCCCGTTTACATCCATGGGACGTATAGTTATAATTAATCCTTCGTATAACTATACGAAGGCATATCCTTTGTATAGATATAATTAATTAAATAATAATAATAGTAAGGTCGATTTAATTTATAGAAATTCCAGGTAGGTAATCCCGCACGGCTTTCCGGGGGACATCCAGGGGACATCCATACGGGATGAACTGTTTGTATTGCCCACACAGTTATCCCACGGACGTCCTTAGGACATCGCTATGGGAGCAGGACCATTCTGACGGTAATGGGATCTAAATGGGACGTCCCAGGGACGTACTCTGCTATGTGGGAGACCTCTCGGCCACTCGGCCGGCTTCAATTATTGATAGAAACAAAGTCTGTAAAACTTTATTTCATTTGGCACCTGAATGAGAATCTTAGTTCATGAAGTAAATATATCTGAAATCATAAGATAAATAATTAAGAAATGGATTTCTTTAATCTGGACTGAGGCTGGGCCTATTCCTTAAAGATAACGTTGCTGGAATTCGTGAGAAACGTTCATATTTAAGTAAGGTAGCTAATTCAGGCTTGACTTATCTCAGTACCTACCTGACTTCTTCCTGTGTGCCGCCACCAGTAGGGCTCCAAGGTGGTTCTCCAATTCCAAGTACCGTGGTTGTTGTCAATGAGTTCCAAACTTTATGGAACCTCTTGATCTGGTGTCACCATTTACGACTTCCAAACTTATGGAACTATCCTTAGACAGTGGGATAGTATCGATACCGGCCTCTTATACTAGAGGTCGTTTGACTCTTGTATCGGATCTACATTCTTCCTGATTTGTTCCGTTTTCTGCGTGTCCTCAGTGTGCTTAGTGATGTGTTTCCATTTTCGTACCTATCTGTCCTGGTTCCAATATGGTCTAGCCTTTTATGTAGTTCTTGTTAACTTCTCATACAATTTCCTTGTTCCTGCCCACTAAAACAACAGACAATCCTAACATTTTGTTCCGGTGCCTAAAACACATTCAATAACAAATGTAGAAAAATCAAGCTTCGATTTATCGAGGTTGTTCTTCGTAACTAATCTCTGGTCTTTAGTTATGCCAATAATATTTACATAAATTATTCCCCTTAGTGAGTAGTAACGTTCATCGTTTTACGAAATTCATGTAAGATATTTTTGCCACTCACAATACAAGTTTCGTAAATATAGCGCATTTGCATTGTTCAGATTCGGTGGTGGTTTCATTATGTGGGTGGGGGGTTACTCCTGAGAATAATTAGTACATAATTATTTTACTGTTATCAATAGTTTGATATCTGTTATTAGATAATTGTATATAATAACCCTGATACTATATTTTTCAGCATCTTTCACTTTCCTTACGTGGTTCTTGTGCCCTATGAAAAAATTCCTTAGTGTCCCTATTCAGGTACACTACGATCACATGTTTCTCGAGCGATTTTGTCTAGTAGCCACTAGCAAAATCGTGTTATGTATACCTACTGGCTACAAACCAAAGCACTCGCCTACCGCGTGCATGAAAAGGAGTTTATGTACAATATTCTTTCTTATATTAACAAGTAACTTTGTAGTTTTTCATAATATTCTAAAGATTAAAATACTTCATCATTATGGTACATTAGACAAATAAAAATTGTTTGTAAAGAAACCAGGGAACACTTCAGTCAGGGTTGGCATCACCGGAAATCGAATCCGAGTCATTCCGATTACATGGGTGATGTAATGTACAGGACTTCCTCCCCAAAGGCAGGTAGACAGAAAAGCAAACAAAAGGCCTAGTGGTGCCCTGTTGCCGAAAATGTGGCTTACCTAAAATGTCACATAACGTGGAAAGACCTACCTGGGAGACAAGCCTACATTACGCCACAGTAGGGGGCACAAAAAAAATAACCGCTATCGGATCTGAAGACAAGGCGGGTACCTACCCAACAGTGCCTTGCTTCAGCCTAGGACTATCGAAGATAAAACACGCACTATAGAACCACGAAGCATGCATGGAAGAAAACCGAAGAGAAGTGCCAAAAACGCAGAGTTGACAAAAACAGAAAGCTAGAACACGAAGAAAAATGCTCCCAAAAGTGGGGGGAAACACAGGAGAGAACATCCCGCAGAAAAGCAGAACACAAAACGCTATTTTAGTGACCTAACGCAACTTGGCCCCTAAAATGTACAAGGCTCAAAGCAGCCGCGCACTAGTTAACGTTCACGAAATTTAGATAAGCACAACCGATTTGACTTTTTCCTAATGTTTGCTGAATCATCGAATCAAAATATCAAACATGACTTCATCTGATGAGACTTTCTCATATATACATGAAATAAGACTTCGCAGACTAAAATAGCGATAGGTTGGAACCTTTACAGTAATACCACAGAGATGGTAAACTGCCTACTTCTTAATAAAACCCTTAACACAGGGAATATCTGGTAAAATATAATGTATTGTTGCTTAAGAATAACAAACGCAGTGCAAAAGACTGATTGATGAATTTCGTGGAAAAATTGTTAAGAGAATGTGTAGCACATCAAACGTGTTTTTAAAGATGCTGTTAATTTCACATACCAGATGGTAAATTAATCGTTTATAGATAGATAGGCCCTGACTATGAGGAGAGACAAGATTTCACACACACATTTTCCAAAAAGAGGTTAATTTAAATTTCCAGTTATGGTAAACATTCTATACTTTAGCCTAGTTAAACAAAATTCCTACAATCACCGAAGCATGACATTTCTTTCTCCGAAAAATATTAATTACAAATACAACTACTGGGCAGAAATTTAACTTTGATATTCCAAATTCGTTGTCAAATATTTCGTAAGTATTTTCCAATTTTGAACTTAACACAACCTAACTTCCAATTTGATAATACAGCCAAGGTATACTATAGTCGGGTTAGGAATGAATTTACAGAACGGATTTCTATGAACTTACGGTTTGGAACGCAACGAAGGAGTTTTGAACATTGTTTGTTATCGAAATAAAACAATGCGAATCAAATTTTACTTTAAACAAAACGGACATATTATAGAGATTTCGTGCTATCACACCAATTTCCGAAATTAACAAACAAAATTCTGAGTGGAAAAGAACGTGCATTTGTAAAGTAGCAACAACTATAGTGCAGTGCAAGATAAAATATTTGACACTTTAGAAACAATGTTGCGTGCTGTAATTTCGCTATCTAAACATGTGTGAACCAGATTTGGGTTTCAGATAGAGAATGAGAAATTTAAGACATCAACCAATATATACCTTATTGTAAACCGACCCCCGATGCCTGCCAAATTAAACGAACATTTCCACTTCACTCATGTTCCCACTAGAAAAACAAACCACTGACATACTGAAGGTACATTAATCTCTTTCACACACACTGACGGAAAGGTGCTTGGAGTCACAGTTGATTTTATTTATTTTTATTTAAAAAACGAAAGGAAAGAACCACTGCACATTACACATAACAAAATCAACTCACACACTGATAAACCTCCAAATGCATCACGTCGTCCGCTTCTAAATTCAACCAATATGAACGGACGGTGAAACGACAGCCTGAAAAATTAAATCTCATCTTTCACCTTACTGGAGTTTGAAGAAGGCAGCTCCCAAATTTGGATAAATTTAATCAGACGAAGCTGCTTTTGATTTTTATAAACTTTTAATACTGGGCTGCATAATTATTTACTTGATAAGTGCTATTTTCGAGGGTAGCCGTTTTCAGCGTATTTTTTACAAGTCGACGGCCATAACAGTACTGTCTATTTGGCAGCAGCCAATCAGAGAAGAGGATCGAATCTGAAACAAGAAACAGAAATGGGTGTGACTTAACCACCTATCAACGAAATAATTCAACAATGAGATCTTTAAATTTATTTATCAAGATTTAAAACGAAATAAAAATTATTGAAGAATATTATACATATTATTATATATGCAAAGAATAATTAGGTAATAATATGAAGAAACAATGAAGAATAAAAGTCCTGCCAATACAACAATGAGAAAGATAACCTGAATGGTTCGGCTTTTTTTTACATCTGGGCAAATAAAACACTTTGAAGTGAGCCGAAGTATCACCGACAAAGCAGGAACAAAAAAGAAAAATAAGACACATAGAAAAGGGGATTGAGATATGTTGCTACAAACCGATCGGGGGTCGCTACAGTGAGCACCCTGCTGACTGCTCTATTTCGTCCGTCTATATATTAACCATTTTATGAAACTCCAATGCGGCTACTGCAGATATCTGTTCTCTTTCTTAGAGAGCTCGTAGAGAAGAAAGCTTGTTTCCATTTGAAGATTTGCTTCTTAGCCAATTTTCGATTTTCTAACTTGTTAAAAACGGTTTTGAAGTTCATTAGTGATTTCTCATTTTTTACCTTCATTAGATTCATGATCATTACGTAATGGTTCAAACCTAATTGCAAAATACCCTTTAAGAATCACAGTAATATCATCATAAATTATTTGTAACATTTTATACGTTCCTTTAGGACTTTTCGAAGCCTGAAACAGAACTTCATGATAATGCGGTGGATGCGATTCATAACAGGCGACATAGGAAGCATACAAATCTGTTTAATAACGATGCTCAATGTTCACTGACTACTGGAGAGAATCATAACTTGCTATATATTCTTCCAAAGGTTTAGTTAGCTCTTGAAATTCACTGTTAAGTTTCCTTGCTTTAGTAATAAGAATCAATCTGCAGCAACATTAAAGTTAATTTATGTGTCGTATAAATGATGTTCTTTATATGTTCCATTTAAATGAACTTCAAGCAATTTTGCCTCAAGATTGGATAAAGTAGGAAGAACGATGAAGTAAAAAAGAAGACCATGATCTCGTTTAAACAAATTCCATTGCACTAGCCTAGTGAGACTGAAGAAAGTCCTGTAAAATATCAATCAGGGCGGCCGTCTGTTGGGCACGAACCCAAAACTTTCGCAATGAAAAAAACAATACTATAGCAAGTGAGCAACGGCCACGTGTTCCATCTCGTTGTATATTTCTCTCGACAAATCAACAAAGATGGTGGGATTCCTGATGAACAAATTTACTCTTTGGAAACCTACCATGCTCATTGCGTTAACGCCGTATTAAAATCATTATTGGTTTTCACGTGGAAAATGTGTATTCACACCACAGGAGAAAACAAATATTGATTTATAGCTCTTCTGCCTGAATGGAATTGATGTCAAAGCTTCGAAAATTGTACAATACAAATATTCTCGTTTTGTTCAGTGAATTATTTACCATACATCAAAATCAAATATCCAGTTACTGTTTAGACTTTACATGCTTGCGAATGAAAGTAGTGGGCCAACAGTAGAAATATTTTTCTTTTAATGTATGCAAAACACATTGCGGTAATGTCAACAACACTGTTCACGATAGAGAAGCAGTAGCTAAGAGTCTAATCAAAGGAGGAAGAAAAATTTCGAAGTGAAATAAATGCGTGGTTACAATAAGGGATAAGTGAGCAATCTTCCTATTCACTACAAAAGCATGGTAGAGGGTGAAACAAAATACCATATCTCTTAGGAAATCCTAGAAGCAAAAACCTATTCATAAGATCTAGATAGAAAATATTCTATTCTCCAGATTACCGGCCTTCGAAATGAGTGTTAGCAATTTCAGATCAAAATTATGATTATGGGGTACGTATCACGTATTGTGCTTAATATGAACGCGAATACGTTTGGTACCACTGTATTGGAATCCGCGACTTGTGATGGATGACTTTTGCTTGGAAGATAACGTGTTCCTTGTCTCTTCTCTAAGAACCTCTTGTCTTAGCCAAACATGTTGAATGCGGAAACGTTCTGTGTCATACATATCCTTTATCTTTACAAGAATTTCCATTGATTTCACACCTGCCGCATACAAAAACTAAATAGCGATATGATTACTATCTTTGGACGAATCAGAATTCCTGGGAACAGAGTTCCTGCAGATGGACAATGCCCATCAACATCGGGATGGGGTACAGACGACACCCTCGTAGCTGTGGACATCCAGCGTATGGACTGGGCAGAGAACTTCTCGATGACCTTATAGAGCATGCTTCTGACGCACTTGGGAGACATTTTCTGGGTTGTCAGCCCTTCCAAGGCATCTCCAAGTTTTTCCAGAGATCTTATTGCAGGAGTGGAACAGATTGTCCTCAAGCGTTCTTGTATACACCTTTTGGCAGCATGCTGATACGGTAATGCATTACTTATTATTTTATGATTGTATCTTGAATAAATAAGCGTTATGATCCATTGAAGTCCAATTAACTTTCAGCATAACACTTTGCCTGTATTATCTTTGCTTTCATGTTCACGTAGGTTCCCAAAGAGCTTCAAAACCTCCTGCATCAATTAGGTTGCCTATTTATTTATTTATTTAGTGACAACACAACAGGCAATGACCTAATTATAGTGTTGAGCTTTACAAAGTAGTTGTACAGAGTTTATTGACAATTGCATCTCTAAATTCTTTAGGCGACATAAAGCATACGTCCAGATCATTGTGAACTGTACAGAATTTGTTATATATAGTACACATTCTCCAGATTGGTGACCTCATTGTTAGATATGTTTAGACACAACGTAGGAATTTATTTTCTCCTTCTCAACTGAGTTAAATTCAGACAAACTTGTGCTTGTTTAAGATTATAACTAGCTTCTTTACAGAGTGTTTTCGTATGCCAAATGTTAAATAAAATTACGTGACTGCATAGATGTTGTTTTTACCATTGTTAATACGAGGCACGTAGAAGAATGCAAATACCTTTGTTTTGAAATTGCTTCCTTAGATGAACATAAATATAAAAACAGAAAAAGTGGTATTACAAAAATGCTTGTAAAGAGTATTGATGATTTCTGTAACGAAAATATCAGAAAGAAATTGTCATCGTTTTAATGTTCATCTTCCTTATAATTTTTTAAGTATGTTAAAGAAAGCATTCCTTTGAAATGATGCTATTGCAACTTAACACTTTAAGTTAATACATGTTTTATATCTGGTTGTAGGAACTTAACATTTTATGTGATGTAATATTTATACCTTTATCTTTAGAATATATATATTTTTTTTTTAAATGACAAGCTAGTCAGATATTGGCATACAGATATTGTCTCAAGAGTTCTCGACTAACTATTCAATGTAAACCCACAAACTATGATATATTTACTTTTGATTTCCTTACTGTTCTATAAATTAAACCCTAACATCATAGCTCTTCATTAGTGATTTTTTTTTTGCTAATTTGGCGTTATTTTGGGTGTTTTGTAGTGTGTAATGCTCTTTTGATACTAAAAATGGCTGCTTATATAATCATTTGTATCAAAGTTCTTTGCATTGGAATTGTGGTTACGTAGAAGTCTATGATTGGCTTCTTTGTTGCCGCGTAGTAAGGGGAAGGGAGTAAAGTCTCCATGTTCAGATCAGCTGGAAGATCGTTTTCTTGAATTCGACAAATATTTTGTTTCCGCTATAAAATGCACACAAGTTTCTAAGTTAGGAAAATTGGTTAAGGTATTATTCCCATTGAAGTGATTATAGCCCTAGTATATTAGTATATTTATGGAAAAGAGGAAAGTAAATGTGTGTGCAAAGTTTAGAAGCCTTGCGAATTGAATAGTGTGGAAGAACCATGAATTATTTCTCCAATTTTTTACGGTAACAGCATATTTCTGTGTAAATTGGTTGAAACGTAAACACGCCTGAACCGGAGATACCTAAAGACCATAAGTAGATTCGAATTCACGTTGAAATGTAAAAATAGTAATAAAGAATTTGATAACGACATATTCTTGAACAATTCGTACTAAACGACAAAGAGATAATTATGTTTATGCATGACTAAAAAGAAAAGCATGGGGCGCGCACTCATATAGTCACTTTATAAATTCTTGAATTGGCGAGCATCATATTTTATTTTTAGTTATGCATAAACACAACTATTTTTACCTTTTAGTACGAGTTGTTTAAGAAAAGTATGGCTTTAAACATATTTTAATTACTTTTTAGTTATTTTTGTGTAGGGATTCTTTTTCTCAAGCTAATGTTTTGTGGCCCGAATCCTAAAGTGTTCTACAAACAGTCAAATGGCATATCGTTGCTGGCTAGTATTTATTTTAGGATAGAGAAGTCCATATTTTTAAAAAAATATTAAATATTACTTTAAAAATATACATGTATAAATACATAGAAATATATGAAAGTACCAATGGAATATTGTATTGTCAGTTGACATTTACTTTACAAGGATCAGTGTATCTCCTACAGTATATAATACTATATAATCTATTGTCCAGGCACAAATACAGAAAAATGTACCTCGCATTTGGTATGCTCTTTTCTCTTGTAGATTTCCATTCATAGTTATAAATAAGAAAAATATAAAAAAGTGTGGATTTCACCCTCGATGACTATATCAACTATAAAGGCCAAGGGATACAAGTGATATTTATGAATAAAAGAAGAAGGTTCGAGGTAATATTTTATATATAACCAGAAATATATGTGACTACATGGACACATTAAGGGCCAAGGTATCTTTGTACAAAATCGAACTTTTTTATTCGTTAAAGTTACTTGTAACTCTTTGCTCCTGAATTACCTACTGAGAACGTGTAATCGGTAAACTGACTACTCGTTAGCTGCTCGGAAACCATGCGTTGTGCTCAGTATAGAAGAGAAAATACTATAATGCGTTTATCACAAAACTGGTTATCCCCCTTCCCTGACAGTAGAATACACACGCGGTAGAACCATGGAATTTGAGACGTTAATTAGTTGAATAATCCGGTCTCAATTTATGGAAGACGAAATGTAGCTAATTCAAGATCTGCCTGGCATCGAAGTCAAATATTAACTAACTAACTAACTCTATGGCTTATGGAACTCGCAAGTTCATCGTCGCAGTAACAAACGCTCGCCATCGGATTCTATCCTGGGCAGCATCAAGCCAGCCTTCATCACGAACACCTACTTCTCGAAGATCTCTTCTAATATTGTCCTCCCAGCGACGTCTCGGTCTTCCCAATGGCCTCTTTCCATCGGGCCTTCCAACCAGGATTGAATATAATCTTCGTTTTTTCCCCATCCGAGCTACATGCCCTGCCCACCTTAGTCGTCTCGATTTCATTATTTTTACAACATCTGGTGAATCGTACAGTCCGTGGAGTTCTTCATTATGCAGTCTCCTCCACTCTCCAGTCATCTCGTCCCGTTT
>JAGDQP010063548.1:0-11708 GCA_022664845.1 Lepisma saccharinum
CATCGACCCAGGAGAATAGAATAAATAATAAAACCAGAAAACACCCTAGAGCATTACGTAAGTCAACACTTTCAAATGAATGTATCTATAACACCTGTTCTTTTAATAAAGAAGTATTTATTATATCTAAAATTGTACGCTATATAAAGAGGTTATGAAAAAAATAAGAAAAGATGGATGTCATGCATGGAGTTTGCATTTCTATTGAATAAGTCAATAATAACTCCTGAAATATTAGATTAAACTAATGTAAAGCATGATCACTTGAAATCTTGTTTGTTGAACTTTAATGTAATATACACATATATCTAATTATGTAGTTCTCATAGTTTTGTATCAATTATCATAAAGCTTTAAAGCACTAACATTTCTTTTCTGGCAATAACTTGAGAACACGTACTCAAAAACAACGAAAATAATTATTAACACGAAATAAACACCTTCTCAGATGACAGAGTTATCTTTTTCATTCAGTTTTTTTTCTGTAATAAAGGAGTATTCACAAAACGTTTCTTTACTCCATGGCGCGTATTCGCTCTCCAATTATGTAATATTACGTTTTTTATTCTTAGGTATGAATAACAGTTCAAAATTGCATGATACGTATCCAAAAACAACACAATTACTACTTTTCCCGAAATTCACAGGAATTTATACATACATTACTTAAAAGTTATAACCATTGTACCATTCTATAATTTACATACACTATGATCAATTAGTACAGAGACCAATATCTTTTAATTTAATATATACACTAACAAACTATACCACGTACCTGTTGTTGATTTTCAACCACGATTAAACTGGACCAAACAAACCAAAAGTCAGCAACTCGATCTGAAAATAACTCGATGACCGATAAAATCTTTTACCACGTTTAAATACAATCAGACAACATGTCAACACGATCTCGTGAGCAGAAATAATATCCAGAAATTCCCACGAAAGAAAATAAGATATTAAAATCCAACAATCCTAAAATGAAGAGAATTACACTAGGCTATAAATTGGATTACAATTCACCACGAGAATCCTATCCGATACTTAAACCGCGAAATTACAACTTTAAGATAGACCTTTTCAAAATATCTACGGAACTAAATTAATATAGTAACGGTATAGGAACAAAAATTGCTGCATCTATCAACAATAAGAATGTTCGTAATCTTTTCATTCAGTTCACCAACAGAGATGACGTAATAACCTTCTTCTGAGGTAAGTCAGTTTCATATATTTAGTTTCTAGTTTTACAGGTTTCGGATCTTCTCCCAAACTTTAGGTAAGTGATGGCATTTCGTGCTGTACGAGGGTAAGTATCCAGCGCTTTCTTCTGACAAAAGGGTAAAAGATTCCTCCTTTTCACTTCGCTGAACTAAAATTCCTTTCCTAATGAAGTTGGGGTTGTTCCTGTTTATCTAAACAGCATCCAATAACACCGCGTAACTATAATTTCAAAGCTACTTCAATGATAATCATAAAAATGTTTACGGAGTTTATCACTACGACGATGTTAGAATATATATCAACGCATATAACTTAGATTCCTTCGAATATTTGTAAGGGATTTCAAAAACACTTTCCTTAATAACACGTAGATAGGGCTACAAGTAAAAACAACTGTTTCCTGCACAATGCAGAGTGGAAATTATTAAGTCTATCTGCCAGCTACTGTATGTGCGACAGTTCCAAGTTTGTTTTTCTTACATCGGGAACACATTTTCTTTAAGTTTTATACACCGGGCAGGGATTTGAACGAAATCGTAGACTCTCACGTTGGGGGCCCTGGTGACCCCCTAATTATCCCAGGATAATGATTGTTACCTCGTTGAAAAACTTATGGAACACTGATTCCAACGAGGTATCACTTGTGGAATTCCTGCCCTATTCGTAGAAGAAGAAACAAAAAAAATCCTAAAAAATATGAAAAAAAAACTAGAATTTGGGGGGCCCTGGCACCCCTTAGTCACCATACGCTGACAAAATGAAGGTAATGTGTAAGCAATGTTCAAAAATGGTATCCATTGCTGCAATACAAAGCTAGATAAAAATTCAGAACAAAATTCCTATAAAAACGCCCTGTATATCATTTTCGAAGGGCTGTTGCCGACCTTCACGTTGTCGGACCTTCCCCCCACCATAGTACCAAGTTATATGCACAAAAGTTTTTCATTGTTCTCCGTAGAACATACAACAACAAGAATAATACTTCTAGACCAATTCAGTGAAAATATATCTTGTCTCATATGGAACCATCCAGAAAATAAATGTAATTTACGTCAAAAAACTGAGACTCAAAAAATTGGCCAACTTTGCCCCTCTTCTACTCCCCCCATATAAGCAACAAGTACTTTTGCAGGATATTAGCGTGTAGTGGACTACTTTATTGTTTCACATTCCAATTTTTATGACTGAACCCCCAGGAAGAATGCCCCCAAAAAAAACCTGATGCAAAAAACACGAATTTTACCCTCCCCCTCTCCGCCATGGTACCCCCCACATACATAAAATGCATATCGGCGGCAAGCTTCATCCTTCAGGAACACATTGATAACAAAATTACCTTCCTAGCTTAATTTGGGGCTGAGCTATGAACAGCATATTTCACTGATGGGAAAAAAGAGAGAGGAAAACTGGGGTTCTTTCAGAACACGATATCTCTTAAAGTAATTACCATATATTAACCAGCTTTGGAGGGATTAATCAGAAAGGATCAACCTTGCATATGACTTTCTCAATTTTTTTACGCTGGCTAAACTTTAGAAGATATTAGATCCTAAATATGGCAATATTTGAAAGAGTTGTTCCTCTTGTCACGAGTGGTTACGCGAAAAAAAATCGCAGTCATTTTTTTCTTGCATCCCTTGTGAATAAGTCTTCTTGATAATGATTCTCATTAATTGCCTCTGCTTAGCACAATCTTGCCCCGAACCTTATTATGTATTTTATTAAATCATGAAATTTCATGAGAAATTGATTAAAAATTCTCCACTGATAGTTTGACCTTTGTCGAACAGATGGCTACGACCAGCTTTTAGGGGAAAAAATGTTTGGAGGGAATTTACTGGGACGCAGCGAGCGGTCAGACGCTTAGCGATGATGACAAGAAGGTGGAAAGGGGGGAGAAATGTGTTTATGGCATGGCCTTTCCTGAAACCTGTGGGAAAATCCTTGCTAATGACTTGTTTCGGACTCATTCAATTCGCTTTGAAAGTCTTATTTAGGAAGCTTTTACATACGCGCGAGAGCGGGCCGAGACCTGAGCGGACAATTCTCGCGTGGTTTAGAAATACATTGCGAGCCGTGTTGCCAGGAAACACCACGAAGATAGGCTGTATTTTCATTTTCATAAATTAACACAGGCAGGCGCGTAGGAACAAAATTTTTGTTGGGGGGCAAATCGAGACATCCCATATATATATATATGGGCAACGCCCTAGCCGAGCTGGTCTACCGGTTCCCGTCAGATCACCGAAGTCAAGCAGCTCTGGGTCTGGTCAGTGCTTGGACGGGTGACCATTGCAGTACGCCAGATGGTGTTGCCTGTGCGGCGTCCACCCAGCGTCGTGAGGCCAATTGGGGAGCTACCTGAATAAAGAGGTAGCGATCACAGTGAGAGCTTCGGCTCTCCTCTCCCAACCCGTCTGGTCAGCGTGGGAGCAGTAGACCAACTCCTCCCTTCGGGGAGAGGCCTCATCCACTAGTGGATTGAATATGGCTGTTATTTATTATTATTATATATATATATATATATATATATATATATATACTGTATATATATATGCGTATATATAGTGACATCAGCGAGTGTCATATATATATATATATGTGTGTGTGTGTGTGTTTGGGAGAGAGATAAATGGTGTGTATATGTGTATGTGATATGTACGTATCGGTATCATATGTTCAATACGGAGTGTCATGTTTTGAGTTTTGGAAGTCGAAACAGAACACTGAGAGCGAAAAAAAAATCAAAATATTTTCTGAGGTATATAGTACTTATTTAGTGTCTTTAGATGGTATCATAGCAAAATATTATAAATCATAGTACCATAGTTCACACAGCGTAAATGTATCTTTGTTTTATATATATAACTGATGGAATTGGCATTATTGTTAAAAAATAGTGTAACATATGTTTATACGTATGAAAAGTAAAGTGATATCTATTCTATATTATTGCATATTTTAAAAGAGAATCTATCTATGTACGTATGATGATGATAATACGATATCGTTGTATGTAAATAAGTATCAATACTCAAAATATCTATGCATTACGTAAGTGGCCGATAAGCATAACAACGTAGTTGTATATTCCAAACTAGATATTTATTGTGCATTATAGTCCAAGATACTTATCTCTAATTGTCACACAGACTCTTTGGTGCACGAATCTACATATATACATATCGTACTTTGCGATTATAATAAACTTCACTTTTGATGTGACTTAATATTCCGTCTTAAACTGAAGATGACAACAAATGTTGTTCCTTTTCTTCTAATAGTGAGTGAGAGTTACTTTTATTTTTAACTATCCCAGGTTATGAATTATTAGGAAGTAATCAATATTAATTGATTTTTATTTTTATACCACCAATGGTCACCATCCGTAGTGTAGCAAATATGATTTATTGTAGTTTTCGGTCATTATTCACAAATTACTACTTAATTCCTAATACGAGTTAGGTTGGTTTGTCTGTAGATGTTTGTTTTGTTCAGCCGGAAAGTTATGAGATGATGATGACAGAAATGCTTTCTCGCTTTGTAACTTGTTTGAAAAAATATTTATACTGGGTACAGAACCTCGTGACACTGAGCATTACTCTCTATTGTAGTCAAGCCAAGATGGTTACGCCAAATATACTTTCACGCTTACTATGAGACATAATTAACATGTAAACTAATACTGGAGCTAAAGGCTTCATCTGTTTTCTATGTTGTCTTAGTCTGATCACAGATCATATCCAAAATCAACAACCTTACAAAATTACATGTTTTAAAATAAGGTTCTAACATAAATATTTACACAGGTATTAATCCATTACAAAACTCACATACAGAAAAAATAAACAATACATAAAACTTATATAGGAGCATTACCTACATTGTGAGACGGAAAACAAAAAGGGGCCACTTGGCGGATAAGTAAAACTTTCAGTAGAAACTAAATAAAATGGGGTCGAAAACATAAAAAAACGATTTGTAGCGGATTATTGTAGTTTACTTTTCCCTTTACAAGCTCATATCGATCAACAAGTCGTTCATATTCCAAAAGAACTCGAAAATAATGACAAAATAGTTTATTTTAAACGAGAGAAAATAGATTCTTGCCACAATGAGGATATAATATTGGTTGATAACTTTCTCAATTATTAAGATAAAATGCTCAATGTGGTATCGAATTGTTTAGAATTTATCACTGAATTTGAAACCAACAAAGTTTGAAAATTAAAAAATTGCGACAAGAGGTCCCGCTTTCCGCTTTCCCTCTCATATATATTTTCCGATTATATTATTTACTCCCACCCACATGCTTATATTAAATTAATAATAAACATTTGATATATGTACATCGTTGTAACTTTATCATTGCAAGTTATATTTAGCCAGTTACCTAGAGATTAGAAACACCCTACACGTTATCAAAAATACGTTTTCTCTCCTCATTCCTGCTTACAAACTCTCTGAACACATCGTGCAAGTTTAACGCAGCCGACCTTTCTCCATGCACATGGAGAAGCAATATATGTGTTAGGCGTTTCTGTGACATGGTAGCCCTCAGGTACGTTCTCAGTCGACGAAGAGCACTGAAACTACGTTCCGATGTAGCAGAAGAAGCAGGCACAGTCATAACGAGCACCAAAAGTAATATCACTTGCTGAAGAAGGGATTTTGTTGTATCAGATTCCTTACTAAATATCAGATTCCTTGCAAAATTAGCGGAAATGGGGAGGGGGGGTTTTGCCGGGTAGATTCTTTAGCAGCTGAAGTTCTGCATGAAGATCATCGACGTCAAAATCCTCGGCAAACTGACAGAGTGCCTCCTTTAACCAATTAGTATCTGACACGTTTCCCCGAAGAACATCAAGAAGAATCTCCTCAAGAACTGTTAGAGTGTTGAGTCCTTCTTGGTCAAATCTTTCTTCGAGAGCGCTGATTAAAAGATCCAGAATCTCAAAATATTATTTTCTGAATTTGTCTTTTTTCCAGCAGGTGTACAGGAGTTGTAGGTATGCTGGTTTGCTCGAGGTGACGCGGTGGCTTTCACATTCTGGGCGGCAATGGAAACTCTAACTCCAAGTCCTCTGATACGTCAGTCGTTTCGTGGTAGATCCGATGAAAGTGTTCTTCTGAACTTTTGCTTTCCAGCTCCTTGATCACTATTAATGCTGCTTCCTTTGCACCTGCTGCAGTTATGCTTGGATTCTGCAAAGCACGAGCTAGCTGCTCACAGGGACTTAAAACTTGAATACTTATTTTCAGAAAAAGCATCGTCTCAAACTTGCACATCTTACTTAGACATCCACGAATAGCTGCCCTTCTCTCGTCCGAAATAGCACCTTTCTCTTCACGAATATTCTGAAGCGTAATACGCACTCTCCGGTATTCTTGTAGGCATCGTTTAAGAGATTTTTCTATGACACACCATCGATTGAGCACATAGGAATAAGCTGTGTTGGCAAAACTGTCTCAGTGTCACTACCACCAGCAAGAGGTGGCAGAACAACATCTTGATATATTGTCTTCCTCTTAGCGGACTCTAAGATACACTTAGAAGAGTCTTTCACCAAACATAGAATATCACACATGCCTCCCGTTTTGCGGGCTACTTCCTGTAGTGCCAAATCTGTGGAATGATTACAACAATGCATGAAGAGTGACTTCGGTTGTTCATCTGCCAAGATTTTTCGCACCCCTTTCTCATGTCCGGACATAATCGCAGCGCCGTCAAAGCAGTGTCCTGTAAGGTTATCTATTGATAGTGAAAGTCGAATTAGTACGTCTTTGATTACTGCAGCTAGAGTTCTGCCCTTAGAATCATGAGGATTATACATTTCTATGAAGATTTCACTGACCTCCAATGTAAGTGGATGAACTATTATGATACAGACAGAAAACTGCTCCATACCAGAAACATCAGTGGTGCCGTCACCAATAACTGAAAACCATGAGATTTTTTTATATCTGACATATTTCACTATTAAAATTTAACAAAAAGTTTCCTCTTCTGGGGGGGGATCGCTCCCTCCGGGATACGCCACTGCAGCTGAAAGAGCTTTCATAGAAGTATCAAATGTAATGCCCTCAAGATAGAATAATGAAATTACTGATTGGCATTTGGCAACATTGGTGCCCACAGGAAGCTTGACATGCCTCTGATTTTATGCAATTTTCCTTAGGTTTCAGGTTTTTTTTGCACAAAATTACCTACTTTAATGTAGTCTTGCCCCCTGAAAAATCTTGCCTTCTGGGAAAAAATCCTACGGGCGCCCATGACTGGCAATGTATTGAGAAAATCATTGCAGCTATAAAATCTTGTCCTTGTGTCAGTTCTAATTTTCTTAAGGAGATTAAATTGAATGACGTAGACAGTGTCGGCGACGGCGATTAGAGGATAAAAGTGCAGGGGCAAGGGGTAAAAGTGGGGGGCAAGAAGGAAAAACTTCATATTTCCATATAAAATCATATAGATTTATGGGTCAATTCAAAAAAGTGGCGGGGTAATAGACCCTTGCCCCCTAACCACCGCGCACGATCGTAGAGATTTCTATACTAAATTAGATTTAACAAAAGTCATTATTTTTGAAGCTACATTCTAATTAACTACTAATTAAAAATTTTCCCGTCAGCTTCTTTCACTGATTTTTCACCGCTAAAATAACATTTAAAACTAGCAAAGTTAGAGAGAAAACTGTTAAATACCATACTAAAACACTCCACTTTTAAAAAAAATGACGCAAAGGTAAAAATAAATAAACGGGTATTTTTTTAAAATCCACCTAGAATATAAATAGAATTAAAACTGAGAGCTAAGCAAATTTTGTTTTTATTTCACATATAAAATCATGGCGGTTGAATATGGGCAAGATATGTTATTGCTTGAAAGTGAAAACTCAACCCACTGTTATTTTCATTTAGGTATACAATTATGGTGGGCAAAAAAAATGCTTGAAAATGAAAGACCAAACCATTTTGTTTTTATGCAGGTATAAAATCATGGGGGGATATGTACCTTGCCCCCCCACCAAAAATCATGGGGTGGCAACTGCCCCCTCTGCCTCGCCCGGCTCCTACGCCCCAGAACACAGGCCGGTAGCTAGAATTATTTCATTGAAAGCTAATCTTCTTGTTGGATCATAATAATGTTGATATGAATGTTCATAGAGCTGTAAACAAGAAGTTATTTCTTTGTTATGAAGATGTATTGTCATTTAAAAGAATAATTACTGATACACATTTTTCAAGAAATTGTAGTAGTTTCACGTCGAAAATTTGAAAGTGAATCATATTCCCGTTTCTCACATATCTACGGAATTAATAAACAGCTATTTGTTCTGATTTTTGTACAAGCGGAAAACATTACACATTCTAAATAAACTAAAGTAGTCCGGACGCACCGGAACTGTGTTTCGGCAAATCAGTTTGAAGACGGAGTACATTTAATTTAATCATTTTCAGTTATACATTTTATTTACTCGACACTGTATTAATGATGATGATAGGTGTTCTGCCCGAAGGTAAGTTTTTGAACCGAAGATCCCTGGGCAAGGTGAACCCATGGTGGTTTGCCATTCCCTTCCATGGGATGATGACGCCCCGAGGACGAGACCTACAGATTAACGTGGGATCCGAACCACTCGTGTACCCACCGGGAGTCGAACTCGGGACATCTTGATTACAAGGCTACGAGAAGCGATAGAGATACGGAAATAATTTTAAAAAATCCCTTCATCTTGTCTTAATTTTGGATAGAGCACAGAAAAATCTCCTTCAAGATACCGCTTCTCTACAAAAGGGTGTACCCATATCTGCCTACGTTGTTTCTTCCGTCGGTGTCTTAGCACAGCGAGCAGAATAACTTCATTGCGTATGTCCATTGCCACCACGTCAATAAAACTGGTTACACACACACAATACAGAGCAACCCTGTTCGCAGAGATTTCCCGCGCAGGCAATGCCCGCGTTGATGTGCAAGGATCAGCGAGAGCGAGGCGAGCCCGGGAGGACTCGCTGTCGTCCCGCTCTCGCGCGAATGTGAAAGCGCCCTTAGGGTGGATGTTTATTTTTGGATAGACACCTATGTATTACAAATCATTCAGGTGCATTTATTTTTCTTTAGTCAATTCTTACAATTCAAACTTTATTGTTCATGTTACAAAGATTTATAAAATTATAACCAGTGATGCAGTACTGATTAAAAGAACAAAAACAATAATAATAATTATATTAATACTATTATTATTATTGACCATTATGCGGTACTAGCGACATTTCCTGTATTGTGTAATGATATGATGTCTGATTTGGTGTTTTTTTTATTTTTATAAGGAGTTTTCCCCCCAAATCTGGTGAATTTTTTTGTAATGTATTTACTGTAGTGAATTCGAAATGTTATATTTTGTAATGCTTTGATCTGATTGGAGTAAGCCAATCAGATATCTCCAAGGGTTTGGGAGAGGACGGCTGAAGCTCAAGCTTCAGTTCGTCGCTATCGGAGGTGTGTAATACATATGTTATGTAACTGATTGTTCACCGTATATGATTGGATCGAAACGTGAGCTTCCATGTGATGATGATGACGTCCTAGGAACGGGACCTACAGCTTTACGCGGGATCCGAACCACTTGTGTCCCCACCAGTGAATCAAATACTGAAAAAAGTGTTACAACAAAAACGAGAACCCAACTGCAAAAACAAGAACTGAAAAACACAAAACAAGACAAGAAAATTCACAGTATTGTCGTGGTGGGATGTCGCTTTGCCCTACAGATGTTCACTTACATTACATGTCTACCTTGTTGAAATCATCTGTAGGACAAAGTGGCATCCGAAATAACTGCAGGTGTATTAATGGAAGGGACCTCAGACTATATGTCAAGGGCAGTCTGATGAAGAAGCCAAACAAAACCGAATATCGAATTACAATCGATATAAGATATTTAAATCAATACATTTATAAACAACCTGAAATACAACACACTATGAAATCAACACTCTACAACTGCAACTACATGAGAAATATTGACGTAAATTCGGCGTTCTACTCGATCAGGGTTGACAAGGAGTCCCGAAAATATTTCGGAGTTGTAATTCCGCCCCTGGGCTCCTATTACTTGCCACGTTCACCACAGGAATTACTCACATCATCACATCACATGCTTTAGGATACGTGATAAATAGACTTAACAAAGATTTGGACCAACGAATAGTTAGTTTCTATGCAGATGATCTCATCCTCCATGGACCTGAGTTTTCTACAGTACTGGCAACACTAACTAACTAACTCTATGGATTACGGAACTCGCAAGTTCATCGCCGCAGTAAAAAACGTTCGCCATTGAATTCTATCCTGGGCAATATCAAGCCAGTTTCATCACAAACACCTACTTCTCGAAGATCTCTTCCAATATTTTCCTCCCAACGACGTCTCGGTCTTCCCAATGGTCTCTTTACATCCGGTCTTCCAACCAGGATATAATATAATCTTCGTTTTTGCCCATCCGAGCTACATGGCCTGCCCAACTTAGTCGTCGCGATTTCATGATTTTTACAACATCTGGTGAATCGTACAGTCCGTGGAGTTCTTCATTATGCAGTCTCCTCTATTCTCCTGTCATCTCGTCGCGTTTCGGCCCGTATATCTTTCTCAAAATCTTATTTTCAAATACAAGTAATTTATGTTCATCTGCTAGGGCCGTACTCCTACTTTCGCAACCGTAAAGTACTACCGGCAGAATAACCGTTCTGTATATTTTAAATTTCAATTTCCTTGATATTAATCGCGATGTTAGAAGTTTTTGGACTGAGTAGAAACATGCGTTCCCCGATCCTAAGCTACTTTTTTATTTCTTCCGTGACCTCCTTTCTGCTTGTTACGTATGCTCCCAAGTATTTAAATTTGTTTCCGTTCTCTATCACCTCATCCCTAATTCTTCCTTTTTAATTTCCTTCATTCCCTGTGTTTCGGCTTCTTATCATGTATTTTGTTTTCTCTATGTTTACCTGTAGACCTGTCTCATCGCACAATTCTACTAAAACATCACTGTTGCTTTGTAGCGCATCTATATCGTCCCCTATTAAATCTACATCATCCGCGCATACAAACAGTTGATTCAAACCATTCAATGATAGTCCCTTTCTGTCCCCTTTAATTTTTAAAATCGCATATTCTAAAGCAAAGTTAAACAGTGGTGGTGACAAGGCATAGCCTTGTTTCAATCTGTTGCGAATCTTGAAACTATCTGACATATTATTACCTATCCGTACTCTGCTTATGGGGTTGCTAAGACACATCTTCACTAGTTGAACCAATTTTTTCGGAATTCCAAATCGTATCAGGATACTGTATAACTTTTCCCTTTTGATAGAATCATATGCTTTCTTAAAATCAATGAATAGCTGATGAACCGTCCCATTGTATTCCCATTTCTTCTTCAAAATTTGTCTCAAGGCAAGAATCTGGTCC
The DNA here is from genome assembly GCA_022664845.1 of Lepisma saccharinum. Lineage (NCBI taxonomy): Eukaryota > Metazoa > Arthropoda > Insecta > Zygentoma > Lepismatidae > Lepisma > Lepisma saccharinum. The sequence goes on from JAGDQP010063548.1 coordinate 11,693, forward strand.
AACGTGGATCTATTTC
>JAGDQP010063549.1:0-11707 GCA_022664845.1 Lepisma saccharinum
ACACCTTTTCCTCTTATTTTTTCATCCTATGTAATTAGAGACGATAATTAAGTGTAAGAGTAGGTTGCCTTTCTATAATTTTCTTCGTCAATTTACACCAGAGTTCAAACTGGACGAAAGATTCCCTCACAAACAACAATGCAAAGGTTTTTTATTCTTGTACCAGAATCTCAAGACACGTCAATATAGGTAGAAGAACAATGTGTGTATCTTCACAAATTAGCATCACTAGACGAAAACAACTGTTTTGGAACTGTAATATATTATTTTGGTTTGGTGAAGGTAATGGTAAAGAAGCAGAGAATAAGGCAAATAATAGCCTAAGCAGAATTTTATCTCAGTGCTCTGACAAGTGGTTAAATTAAAGTAGCTAAACGCAGAGCTTTAGTGTTTAACATAAAAGACGTGCATCTGGGAAGAATTAAAACAGGTAGATATGATTGATAGCACTTGAAGTAATGAGTAGCAATCCTACCACTACCACGCGTTGGAAACCACGAGCCACCAACTTTGAAACCAGAAACCAGATACAGGCCGTGAGTATTTTATTTGAAACTAAAAACTGCATTTATTATCTATTCAATATAGACAAAAACATTTACAGCTGAAGCATAAAAAATATTTGAACACTGTATGGGCAGAATTACTTGGTACATAAAGACGACTAGAAAAATATGAGGAAAGCTTTATTTAAAATAAATAAGTGCTGGTTTAAACAATTTCCTGCTACCCCCTTCCCCTCCCCCGCCCAAAACAAGAAAGCAAATATCTTTCAGTGTTCATGGAAAAAACAAGAAAATTAACTCCTTGTATAACTGATGGATTATCCTTGGCGCATTGCATTCAAGAGGCTCTGTTTTAAATCCCGTTAGTCATCAATTGGGTGCAATGGTTTGAATCGAAAAAGTGAACTGTTGAATCTACCTGTAAAAGGTGTCACGTACTCTGCATTAAAATTGTTCTGCTTGTCGTACATGCTAACGAATTCAAACGTGAGAAAATTTAACATGTCACGTTTATTTTGTAGAGTGAAACTGATTGCAAGGTCATCAGGAGGCCATTGTCACTGAAGTTGAAAAGATCTGCGCACCTTTCGAAAGGAAGGGTGAGTGAGATTTGAAGAAAATGATTCATTTTTCGTTTTTCATTATAATTCTATTCACATTAATTAATCTATGGTACTTGAGACCTAAAGAGGTCGCGGTGGCTCAGTGGTAGAGCGGTCACAGGGTCCTCGGCTCGATCCCAGCTTATGCAGTGTGGGCTTTATGATGAACAAACACCGTATGCGTGGATTTTATCGGGGTTCTCCCGTTTTCTCGCCAATTCTATCATCCATACAGCCTGAATCAAAGTTGCCTAAAGACCTTAAGTGAAATTAAGTGGCCCAGTGTAATAAGGGCAAATGCCACATATCAATGAAACCTGACTTTTACTTCAGACAGATTATGCCATCCTTCCGCATTGACTGTGCCTGTGGAAGGTGCCATTTTTGTACTAAAATGAATGGAAATAAACCAATCCCAAAAAAGATACATTTTGCTTGCGAAAAAAAAAAAAAAACGGGCATATGCCACAAGGTCCAGTGCAGTCAAGCCAGGGTTATTAAGGGTGAGCATAGTGTTTACATCAAATACTCTCACAATAACATGGAAGTGCGTATGTAAAAAAAAGCCTACAAAAACAGCGTGGCCGTCGAGCAAACCTTGCTAGTGTTTCTTGAAAAATCAGTTTCGAAGTACAATGATACAGTTCATTCCACATACATACCTACTCTCAGTTTTACATAAACTTGAAAAGTAACAGTTTTACAATTACTGAACAGGAAACAGAATATATTGTTTCTGTAGCACATGCTTCGAGAATACAAGGTCCAGGTTATTAATTCTATATACTAATCCGGTATTCTCGTGAGACTGAGAAGTCTTGTCAGGATAGCAAGCATATACAGTCAAAAACTTATGGATCGATGTACCAAATAAAATTTCGCTAGATAATTTGATGTGATCGGAATTCAATCTGTAACGACTATTCCATATGTAAAAAATGTATTGGAACCATTTTTAGCAGGCCCAAAAGACCCATTTTTGTCCCATTTAATTACACTTTGTCAGTCTATCAGTAGCGTAGGCTAGTGCCTTAATGAAAACTAGTAGAAAGAAACTAACTTGAGATTTGGGTTCAGGGACCTAGATTTATTCTTCCGTCTTTAATTTGATTGTATTGGACCTTACCGCTGGATATGTAGAAAATGGACCTTTACACTTTCTTTGAGGAAGTGGTCCAAAAGGTCTACATCCAGCGCCACCTGTAAGCCTTTAAAATGGAAGGTTACCAGGACCGTTTCCTTTCCTTGGTTAACTTGTAGAATATCGTCACATATTTTGTCGTTGGAATTACGTTACATCCTACATTTACTAAGTGCTCTTTAGTTACTACAGACATACATTTTTAGGATATATTTTCGAATATCTACAGTACAAATTATATTGAGTATGGAGAATTCATATTTAGTTCATACTTGAAATGACATTTGTTGGGAGCGTGTCTAAATGTTCTTTCTCCAATTCGTTAAGCACACATTGTTATTACTGCAAATTGTTTTTGTGACGTCTGCATTTTTTTTTCTCGTGCATTTGTGAAAACATAACGTAAAGTTATGATTGTAAAACTTCTCCGCGTATTTGTAACTATGCACTGCGCTAATCGTCGGGAAGAACAATTAGCAATGAAGATCACGTTTGGCTGGATAATAATGCTGACACAATACTTGCTGTACTCAGTTGAGAAAACACAACATGATTTAAGTTCGCATCATCGTTGAAGTTAACAAATTCTTTCTATTTCATTGTTTTTGTTATGTGAAAAGATGGGCGTCATTTGACCTCGGGAGTAGCTGGGAGTGTTATTACTAAATTTCTAGTATATCTTGTAACCAGAAGTTTTTATTCTTCGAAATGCGTGTTTCTTCTGATTTCATATGTTTCATAATGTAATATAAGTTTAAAATTCTGATAGGCCTATGTTTTGTTAAAATTTTAAAATCAAATGTAGCAATTCGGTTTATTCAAATTCAGCCTGAGCCACAGATGCTTAGAAACCATTAAAATACAATGCCACAAAAGGCAAATGCCGGGATAGTACCTTAAACTTAGACCCACTCCTTCCAACACCCTTTCCCCTATCCTATGTCGGCCTGAGTCATAGAGCCCTAAAGGTGATACATAAAATCAAGTTCAATTCAATTTAATTATACGTAACTCGGAATATGTCGTATATAGATCACTAAGGCACAATATATCACACCTTCGTTGCTACTTACTACAAGTGATATTTTGTAGTATTTATGATCTAGTCAAATATGGTTCCACTAGTTGCGATGGATAATTTTTCCTGTCTGTAACGTCTAATTGACACATGAAAGTACTGAAATTATAATTTTAAAACGAAATGTGATTTTATAACTTATTCAGTTAAACAACAGGAAGTTCGTGAATATATCCCTGATCCCTAACAAATAAGACAGCTAATTTGTACCAGTGTTTGGATGATGTTTATACTTTCATCCAATGTGATATTTATGCTCGTTTAGCTGGTTTGGTGGCACTTTATTTTCAAGAAATGTTTTTTTTTTCTAGAACTTATGCCTATATTAAAGTATGAGGTAACTAAATATCCCCGAGAGGATTTATCCTCGGTCCGCCCCTGGATCTCCTTTTGTTATTACTTTTTATACCACATGATAAACTCACAACAGGATGGCATATAGTTTAGTCCTTGGCCCCCTTCAACCATATTTTCTATGACGTCATCTCCGTTGTTTCTCGAAACAATACTCATTACCCTTCAAGTACGTATCAGGTGTGAAATGATTCACAAGACACTGAACATACATTAAATTAGTAAAAACATGTTCAGGTGTGCTTTGTATATCCTGTATCTTGTGAGCAAATACACACTAAACAAGTACACATGGTATATTTTATTCCTCAACCTATCACTGTATAATAATACAAGTAATAATAATAATAATTTATTGCATTATAACAGTGGATACTAATTTTAGTGTTTCATTTACAGGTACGTAATTCTGTCCAATTTACGTCACTGACCAGTACTTCCGATTCCCAGTCGACTTATTTCAGTCGTGAACATCTATGGCATCGAGGTAAGTAAGCGAGGGGGTTCTGAATCCCAATCAGGTGTGAAAATGGGAGGACTGAGTAATACAGAATCGGGAGAATTCATTAATATTTAGCGGAAACAGGTTGGAACTTAGTATCCATTCCGCAGAACACTACTCATTCAGCCTACGTTACTGGCTGAATGTACTTGATAAAATGTTAAACGCGGCCTGTCAATGTAATTGCATATGCATCCATGGTTACAAGATGCATTGACATCAATCACGATGTGCTTTTTTTTTATTATTCTTCAACTTCATAATAGTTCATACGCATCGATTGCGAAATCTGCTTGCCTCAGCCTATCTAATAGCTGTAGTGTTAAACCTACATAGAAAACCTCTTAATTGATCACGTGACCATGAGAAGTCCTTGCAACGTCATCAACTACTTTCTGCAAACATTCCTTCAACTTCTGCAGAAGTCACGACCACATTCGCAGGTGGAGAGAAAGAAGCATGAGATGTGCACATGAATTCACATACATGTTATTAGGTATGTGATGTAGTGTGGTGTGGGATTCTGTCTCGGGTACAGTGCTGCCACTCTGGAGCGGTGCGGATGAACCCATTTATATTTTTTATATAGACGTTAGGCCTGGTAAATGTCACTATGTAAAAATGTTGCAGAAGTATCATATATTCTTAAGCACATTGATTTGATATTAAATTATCTGTGGGGTACGACAATAAACAAAACCCATTTAATAGTTCTCAAGGTTGGAAGAGGGTGGGATGAGGCTGATTTTTTTCGGTTCCCTTCAAAACATTAAATCATACAAGTTTAATATTTTATTGAGATTGTGTAAGAATGGAGTTAACTCCCTATTTATTAAAAGGATTATTTATTAATCAATACGTTGAACATTAAATTAAAAAAAAACAGCAGCCGTAGCTCAGTGGTAGAGCGTTGGCGTAGCATTCGGGAGGTCGTGGGTTTAACCCCAGCGGTAAACCGTCACTACTGTTTTTTCCTCAGTCACACCAGGCAGATACCGGAATGGCATCTTCAACATAGGCCCTGGCCAACACCGTCCCGAATCCTTTCCCGGCCTGAGCCTTAGATGCCTAAAGGCCAGAAATAAAATTCAAATTCAAATAAAATAAAAAAAAGACAGGTCCCAATAACCTGGTATATTTTAATGACACTTCCCCAGTGATGATAAACATTGTGAAGCACGAACTCAGTGTTGCAAACTGTGAATAGTATACAAAATTTCACGTTGCATATGTTGATTTTCCATATTTGACCTAATACAATATTTCCGGTTTGAAATTCTATCTTATGTGCTTCATAATGTTTATCATCACTGGAAAATACCAAATATTCAATAAACCGTCGCAATGCCATTAAAAATATATCAGGTTTGCAATTATGAAATACTGATTATATCACATTTTAACTCGCTATATGCACCATATTGACATAAATCAACTATCAAACGCTAAACACAGCTTTAATGTATACTTTATGATTTACCGTCAAATATTATTTTATTTAACATTGTACCTAAAAACAGAAAATCGATTTTGGACTCCGAATTGGAACCCCTATATCTCGAAAACGAAGCGAAATTCGAGAAATGACAAATCTACATTTTTTTCTGTTTTAGTGTTAGGAATTCATCTGTGAAGTTTGGCTATCGAATTCGGCTTCTGTGCTCCAAAGAACAACAAAATTCAAATTTGGATTTCTCAAAAAATCTTTTGCAATTGGGCAGCTAATTTTTACGTATGATGTATAGCGTTAAGATCTCTTTCCAATGATTATAATATGTTCTACTTGCGCAGCACACTTCTCGATAGTAAAGAAAATATCGAAATTCAGTTGGTAGTGCCATCATATTCTTCGCATTGCAAAGTATTGCCAGACTAGTGAAGTAAACGTGCAGTGAAGCCAGAAGACACCCCAATAGTAACAGTAACGAGGACGCTAAACGTGTTACAAAGTTTGAAAAATACATTAATTCTGGTTTTGGGCTTACATCACTTAGCGCCCAAGCAGACCAATTATTAGAGATCTCTTCATGTAAGGGAAAAATTCGGGGTGACTGACTAGGTTCATTCATCATGTATAAACAAAATGTAATTTGTTTAATAGCCATTTCTCTCATAATCTAGCAAAAAATATATCTCGAAAAGGAAAGCTTGAAAGCTTATTTATCCCTTGCCCAAATAAATATTAGTTTGATCTAAAAGATCTGGTCCTCAAGTTTACAGCTTCCCGTTAAATGCACCTACTAACGATTCACATTTTTTTTTTTTTTTTTTTTTTCGAAATTATATGGAGAAGATTGGATGTTCCGTTTTTTGAGTAGTCGATGATTCAGTCCTACTGACATTGAAGATGTTGTGTCCTGTTTGTGTTCCTTAGTTCAACTAAATGCAGCAATGGTTCATTAATAGAAATTTGCAGCACAATAGCGCCGGGACGAGGAGACAAAGTTCAGTGGTTTGAGGGACCTGATTGCTCAGAAATTATGCTGATGAGAATTCTATCTAGTAACAGGTCTGTAACCTGAAGGTCTTTGAGCAAGGTGAACCAGTAAATCTTTGTTATTGCCTCCATCGGATGGTGATGATGATTACACAGGACTTCGTGGACTCCGAAACACTTGGGGCCTCACCGAGCATTCAGCCGGGATTCTCTGATTGCAGCACAACGAGAAAATCCGTTCATCTGCGCGGTGACACCTGTTTATGAATGAAGTCGAGAAAAGAAAGATGCGAATATATCAAAGTAAACATTCGGACTTGTCCTAACACATTCTTCCTTATTAAAACTGTTTGGGTTCGATTCTTACCGTGGACTCACGTCACAGTATCATGTTGCTCCTGAAACTATTAATAATGAAAAATATTGTGTGCTTCTACGAAATTGATTACAATTTATTTGAGTAATTGCGCTGTAAGAACAGTGAAGAGTAAACCTCTAAGCTCAAGCTGGAAAAGTTTAGTTTTTACCCCTAACAAAACCTTCTGCTATCAAAATTGAAATTTCCACCAGTTTCTTCGGTCATTTGAGGTAAATGCCGAGATGGTACGTGGAATTAATTTCAAGGTCGGAGGCTTCTTTCTCCCGTGAACAGAGTAAAGGAAGTTACAGACAAAGAAGGTCGGTAGCCCATGATAATGTAAATATCCATACAAGTGAAAAGTTGTAATTTTCTAAGCAACCGGAATGTTATTGAATTCGATTTTCACACCAATAATAAACTTGTACACAATGATGTTTAAATAATCTTGTATTCTACATTTAATGTATTCGTAATTAATCTGTTGATTTTTCAATGACTATATTATCCTATCAATATAACATACTTAGGTTAAATTTGATCTTTGGTTCTTTCATTGTTTCTTCTACTAAATTAAACCAGTTAAAGCCCGTCAGCGGAAAAAAGGCGTTCTTTACGATTGAAAGTGAATGGGATAACACGTAATAGGCTGAAACTATGTAATGAATTTTTGGGATCCGCCATTTTGAGTCCAAGATGCCATCTTTTGCAGACATTTTGTAATATTTTCGTAACCTACTAGTGATGATGTACCGTTATACCAAATTTCGTTTTCTATCTCCAGCCGTTTAGGCTGTGTATTCTAATGGGTTTGGCGGCCATTTTGGATCCAACATGGCGACTTTTTCAAAATTTTGTAATATTTGCTTAATCTGCTAGTGATGATGTACATTCATACCATATTTCGTTTTTCTAGCTCCAGCCGTTTAGCCTTTTGTATTGACTACTAAAAGTCATACATACTTGTTCTTGCATACGCTTTTATTTCCGACTCATTTTTGTGTTGCTAGACAGTACAGTAGGCCTAAGTTTGGTTCCTACTTCTGATGTTTAGAAAGAGAACCGTAGTTTTTTTATCATCTTGATGTTTCATTCATTTTCATGTTAATGATATGATTTAAGCATCATTCACCTTGATCTGATTTACTTACTTCTCATCTTCATACTCATAACTCACTTGCATCCTTATCCATATCACTTCTTTCTGCTGATTTGATATCCGCTTTTGCTTCTTATTTTAAATATACACTAATTTTCACCGCCACATAGCAAAATCGCTTTCCTGCAGCTCGCCTTCAACAGTCCCGATTTTCTTGCGTTGTTGTACTTCCTCATCCTAATTTGAAGTCAATGTTTTATTTTCGCTATCATTCTCTTCATCATTTTGTTAGTTCCTTGTTATAGTATTAAGTTATGAAAATCCCAACTTTTCAGCCTGTTTTCAGCTTGTCGATCCGTTTCTTTAACTCACTTTTACGTCGATGTTCCTTTGCTTCGTGTGTCGTATTAGAGTCGGTGAACTGTACAAAGCGCATACTTTAACAGCCTCACAATCACTTCCTTTCCTAACTTCTGATTTAGCTATTTTCTGAAACTTCATGCATTAAGTGTTTGTAACGAGTATGCTCTTATTGAATCCATAATTCCAACACAATTCAATTACTACTATTACAATGACTATTGGTAGAAAGTGTTCTGGTGTTTTGCTAATAGCTAAACTACTCTAAATTCTATTTGTTACCTACACCAAACATCCGTCAATTCGATCAGTAAATATTTTAATGTGCCTGGCTAAACAAATTGTCATGATTACTAGGATTTATTGAGTATGATCAAATAAAAAATACCAAACACACCAAGGGACAAAATTATTTTAGTATACTCCTGACCAAATCTTTTTTTTTTTTCTGTGTGCAGGATCCTAAGGTTATTTTCATGACCCCATAGAAATATTCATAATCATCCCTGCAATCATACCCTGTCTGTAGAAGGAATGGAAAAGGTTGTTTCTCTGGTTTTACTAGTGTCACTGGAGGAAAACATAAGTCAAGATTGCCTGTGCCGAATCTTCCCGACTACGATGCAGGCACGCTTCCGCTGAATCACCATGCTCGATACTTGTCACTTGCCGTGAGCAACTTGACTTTATTTCCACGTGTCATGTCTCAGTGGGAACGTGTTTGCCATCTTATCAAGAGACGATAGGGTCGTTATTGTAGGAAATTATTAGAGATACTCCAGGAAATCTTTATCGTAGAAAATGATTACCAGGGGATAAATATTTCGGGAGGTAATAATTTTCTATGACACCAGTAGTCCTAATACTAAGGATTTTGCTGGTTTTCATAACTCAGATAAGCCCAGGATCATTAATCTTCCCATTCGATATACTATTGTCAGCTTGTCGCTAGTTTTCTTCAGCACTGTCGCTAAATTCTCTGGGTGCATCTTACTGGAATATTACTTATATTTATTGCGATATTGTGGTGAATCTTTTGGCGATATTACCGGTGCATCTTTTGGCGACATTACCGGTATTTATAAAATTATAACATTCCCTTATACTGGTATTTCTTCTTCACATGTGGAGCGTAAAATGTAATTATCTGATAACCTTTATCTTCTAGAGTTATAATGATATTGGCACTGTATAATGATATGACTCCTTAACATGCTACAAATAATAAAGATGCATTTCTTTCATATAATTTCACTCAATCATAAACATAATCTTATTCTTCTTCGTTATTCACTCTCAGCTCTTGGAGCTTTACCGTCAGAGAGTGAAGGTGAATGATGTATGAAGATGTGCTGTTGTTTTCATCAGATTGAATATATCTTCTGGATCCTCGTAACTTATGACGGAGTTTTATGTCTTTATACGTATGTAAGTTAGTCATTGAATTTCAAATGCAGAGGCCAACGACATGCTTGACTCTATATTAAAACAGTAACAACACGATCTTTTATGTATACTTATGCATCTTGTCTTTGACAGGTTGTATAACTAACATATTAAGATAATAATTTTTATTATTATTTGAAAGACAGTAAAGTATGCAGGAATTTGAATATATGTATTAGTGAAGCGTTATATTACAGTAAGAAAGATGCTACATAAATGTCAGTATTTTTTCTTATAATTGAAGAGGTACAGTTAACAAAGAAAGTCGAAAAATAATTTGTATTCTTTTTTTTTATGTTCACTTTCACTGCTCTGATTTTATGTTATTAAATATTGCCGAGAAGACCAGAAACCGTTTGTCAGTTCTAGGAGTTTGAGCGGGTGAGACGTTTGGATTAGAATCTTAAAAGAGGTGAGTGCTTTCCTTTCATTACTCAAGTGGTTCTCTATTTCCTCTTTGCTTTTCTTGGAGGAAAAGGAAAAGATTTTTTCTTTTACATGAAAAGAAAACCACTTAAATATTGATCTGCTATTGCTACGGAATTCTGAGATTATATAAATTTCTATAAATTTTCTTGGCAATGTTAAGACAAGTGAATAAAAAAAAGCCTGAACATATATTTACTATATCTTGTGTTCGCAGCTACGTTTTGTACGTGGAATTGAATTTATCTTCCAATAATATCGTATAAAAACTATTCTAAGAAAGTTACTTCTGTTTTGTGGTAGTTTTGCTAGGAAATTTCGTTTCAGTTACTATTGTACACGAAAAGAAATGGGGATACTGTTGGAAAGAAAAATATATATGTTTTTATTTCGAAATTGAGCTATCGTGAAAATTTTTTTCTCTTCTAGAGACAAAAAATTGTAATTCAGTTTCTCAATTTACATTGAATATTTTTTTCGAGAATGAGATTGCAACAAATTTTAAACTACTATGAAATAACTTATATATTGCAACATAAAGTATTTCGTACTAATCCTAAAATATTTTTTCATTTGCTGTTTCTATGGTTGCGATGGAATGTGTTGATTTTGTGAAAATAAAGGAAACCATTCGACGATTTTCTTTTACCGTATAGCCAAATGCAGCTGCAGATGCACTGTTTCTTTTCTTTTCTTTTCTTCTTCTTCTTCTTCTCTCTCTCTTTTTTTTAATAGTAGCGAGTTGACTTTTCTAGTTCGAGAGTTAGAATAAAATTAGAGGAGTTAGATATTAGCATCTCCTAAGAGATTTATTAACTTCACCTACCGTAATAAAGTAATGGCACATAAGTGAATAAACGAAGAACGTATACAATTGTTTGTTTTGAACCATTGAATATTGTACTACATATTGGAACGCTTGATTGCATTCCAAATCAAATTAATATCGGGCGCAGAGGGAAACAGTTGACCTTATTTGCCCACTTCCAGGTAGGGTTACCAACTGGAAATTGTCAAATGCCGGACAAAACTCTGAAAAAAGCCGGACTTTTTGAAAAAGTAACTGACACAATGAATTTGCAGCAATCAACATTGTTTTCTAGGCGCAATCACGTTCGTTATGCACTTTTTTATCTAGTGGTGAAAGTTTTGAAGAGGTTAAAGACAAAGCTATTACTTGCTGATGTGCTAGTTCTTACCAATTTTTATACTTTTCGCAGTTTCGCGAACGGAGACAAAAATAATCGAGTGCGATATATCGGCAGTACAACCAACTACGCACCCTAGTAGTTAATAAATAGTAACAAATGACCGTTTGTGACCATACCGTAACACAAACAATGCAGTTTAGATGTAGTAATGTCTTGCTTATTTTATTTTTAAAATGCCAAACTTTTT
>JAGDQP010063552.1:426-11707 GCA_022664845.1 Lepisma saccharinum
GATATCTTAATTTCTGAACAGACAAGTAGGCCTATCTCAACCAGAAATGAATTATTTAAAACAATTTATATTTCTGATCATTGATTTTTATAACCAGGGTCCGGATTTTGATTACTTAAATTTATCAAAATGCACTATAAAACCACAATAACACATTAGAAACCATTTACAAATATATTACAGAAAAATATGTATTCATGCTTTCTGTAGGCAAAACAAGTCCTTATTCAAAAACATTCGAAGAGAGCATGGACTCAATAATTTTGAGAATTCATTGTACTTAAACCCATATTATAATGGTTGCAAATTGTCCTTTGCGAAAAGTGCTGGTAAATTGTCCGCTTTGTTGAATTTTGGTGACAAATTGTCCGTACCCCATGTAAAACATTCCATAATTTTCGGAAACAATATTTTAAACTTCTAATCCTGACAACTGAATGTGAATAAGGTGGCGCTGAACACCTTCAATTTGCAAGGAAAATATATTTTTTTAATTAGCTAGCTCCCAAAAATTACCAGAAGTTTCTGTACTGTTTACATAGAAAGTTAATTTTTAATGAGGTATTTCCGACCAATCAAAAGAACTCACCTTCATTCTTTGGAATGCAATTGATTTTTTTAATGAGGTAATTCCGACCAATTACAACACGTCTTAGGGTCCAAAGACTGTTACTGAGTTCCTGTCACAAATTATGATTTAGTCGAAATTTTAACTAAACGTTAATTCTGAAGTTGATAATGTTTTTGTTTATAACTTCTAAGCATGGTGGGAAATTATTATGTTAAAGTAACTAAGGTATTTTCTCTTGTATTTTCGGAGATTTTCTCCTGGATTCGGAGATAATACTCCGAAAAAATAAGAGGTAAGACAACGGCCTTCCCTCCTGTGGAAATTTTCCGGATGATAAACTGCATGCCCTCGTTCCCCAAAATGAGTAAAATAAAGGTTCTAAATTATTGGGTTTGTGGTCTGGCGATAGTCACACTGTCACGAATTACTGTGATCTTATTTAGTCGAGGGATAGCCACACTGTCAAGAATACCTGAAGAAATATTTTTCTTTATTGAAATGAAAAAGAAATTGGTATTATGTATTGAAATTTGGTGTATAATTTTCTTTCCTTCAAATATGTCCAATTATATATAAGTACTGTTTTTCTTCATGGGTTTAGAGGCTCAACCTTATCAACTATTTTTGTGTATGGAAATAAAACTACGATTTCTAAAAGATGAACTAGCTTTATTACAAAAAGTGATAACAAGTGTTATGAATTCACTGTAATATATAGCAACATTCTTTTGTCTCCAATATAATACAAAAACTTTTGTAGCCGTTTTAATGTTTGGGACAAACTTCATATTTGAAGATTATGTTGTTCTCTGTTGAACCCTAACTCTCTCACCCTTCTAGGGAGGACCCTTCTAAAATTCAATCTGCTAGTGGTGGAAAGTCAACTATTAGCAGCGGGATACTGACTATTCCCCGAGATACTGACAAAAGGCTTGTATGTATTAAGATAAACGCCTGACCTTAAAGGTATTCATGAGGAATTGAGAAGTGAGGGTTTAAATTAGAACGCCACACTTATGCGCCACTCTCCGTTAAATACAGAGATCCCTATTTTTTTGGAATTGGGATATGAACCAAGGTTGCCAGACCACAAGCAAGGCCTTTCCAGCTTTCTTTCACATTTTTGCATCATGTTTGGTTACGATCGGTTCATAATTGCAGAAATTGTGAATATTTGAAAAACTCGATCGGTCGCCATTTTGAATTATTTAATGGAACGTTCTACTTTTAACACTCAACTAAGATATTGTAGCTCATTTTGGGGCCAAATTTGGTTCCGATCGGTTAATAATTATGGAAATCACGAATTTTAAAAACGTTCTGATTTTCACAATTCACAGCTCTTCGCTACTCCCTCTCCCACTTTTTAAACATTTTTCAAAATATTTCAAAATTTTAAGAAGATTCTTCTCTAGTACATACGAGATCGATGTGCATTGTATTTCATAGTAATTTGTAAGAACTAGAGATGTATCTTCTTAAAATTTTAATAATGCTAATAGATTTTGAAATATTTTGAAAAATGTTAAAAAAGTGGAGGGAGTAGCGATTAGCCTTAACTATAAGATATTATAAATACCTATTTTTAGGTCAAATTCGGCCTCAATCGGTTTTTAAAATAAGAATTTTTGAGAAGTTAGAAAAACCGTCATTTTGATTTTTTTTTTCATTCTGGCTAAAGAACTCATCCAAAATATTTATACAACCAATGTTTGTGCCAAGTTTGGTTTCAACCCTTTGGAAATTTCGGCAGTTAGCTCATTCAGAAAAAAAAGTTATATTTTTCTGAACGCGCACGACCAAAAATAAACCATATATAATTACACTCTATTTGCTTTTATACTATAATATGTATAATAGTATATTGATGTTCTGCTGCTACAATCTTGTGAATACTGGCATTATCACTATTCTACAATGATATTATTATACGAATAGTAACACTCAGCTAGGAGAAAGTAAGATAATGATTCATGGAGTTGCGGGCGAGGAGGGAGGGGAGGAAATCGGACAATTGGGAGGATCTTTCAGAGGACCACACGTGTCATATTCCGCCGGGAGCCATGATCGGCCAATTGGGAAGGAATTCAGGTAGTCGGACAACTGGGAATCGGACAACTGGAAAGACACCGTATTTCATTGTCAAGTTATTTTTTGTGTTTGCTTTCGTTTTAGCATTAGGCCTATGAATAGTAATCATATGGTAGGTCTGTTTCAAGGCTCTTTTCTCTCCCTTATTTATTTGCTCTATGGCTTACGAAACTCGCAAGTTCATCGCCGCAGTAACAAACGATCTCCATCGGGTTCTATCCTGGGCAACATCGAGCCAGGTTTCACCATAAACACCTATTTCTCGAAGATCCCTTCTAATACTGACGTCCCAACGTCGTCTCGGTCTCTCTCTCCATCCGGCTTTCCAAACAAGATGGAATATAGTCTTCGTTTTTCTCCCATCCGAGCTAAATCGCCTGCCTGCTCACCTTAGTCGTCGCGATTTCATTATTCTTACAATATCTGGTGAATCGTCCGTGGAGTTCATTATGGAGTTCATTATGATTTTCGTAAATGGGAAGGTGGGTCGTGTAATATGTCATTCTGGACCAATTTCCGAGAAATGCATTTGTGAAATCAGTTTTGCTGTAAGTTATTATTCTAAAAGATAAGGGTATGTGGCACTAGTATAAGAATGAAACTTCTGACACGCGTTTTTGTATCACCTTGTTCCCCCTTTCTCATAATCTTCGGGATAGCTTGTACTGACTTCGAATCGGCAATTCGTATATACACAGGTTTGAATCCCGTGGCTGACTGAGGTTTTCCACGGTTTCCCTCAGTCCCAAAAGGCGAATGTGGAGATTGTACCTTAAGAAAGGCCGTGATCGATACCTCCTCATTCTCTACCCTATCTTATCTGGACTTGCGCCAAAGATCCCGAAAGACCATAAATAAATCCCAGTTCCAAAACTGTAAAATGTAATTATTTTATTTCAACAGAGTTTATTTCTGTCATCAACATTAAAGATGAAATGATAAAAGTATCATTTTTAAATTACAAGCTAAAAATATTAATGGGAACTATGAGACGAAGCAACATCTTGTTTTCTATATAAATTGATAGAAAACTCAATATTTACCTAGAATTATATAGAACGCAAACGATAAAAACGTTATTTCAAGAAACTAGAAAACATACTTTGAACACTGTGCGCGGACAACATAATTCTTTTCGAACGCCAGGAGCACGGCACGAGGTTGCCAGCTTTACGTTCAACCCACGAACCTGGAATTGAATTTTATATATGGCCTTTATGCATCTAAGGCTCAGGCCAGGCTGCCCAGAATAAACACAGAACTGCAATGTGTTAGAAACAAACAAAATTAAAGAAACGTTTTCAATAAACTCCCCGTTACTAATTCCTGGTGCACACCTTTTGAATAAGTTTACTCCAATACATTTTAACTTTAACTTTTAAATACATTTATTTAAAATATTGCGCACATATATGCATTTTAAACATAAATACAGAATGAAAGTTAAAAAAAAAACTAACCTGCCGGTTTCTATCCTTCTATTGATTCGAGTATTTTAGTACGTTATTTCGTTTTAAAATAAGAGAACTGCTTATCACATAATGTAATTTTGAACTATTTAACAGCAATAAATTAAGTATTTTTTTTAATTTTTTACTTTTTTATAGTGCTGTTCCATTGTATTATTCAAGGTATAATCCCAGCATTTGCCAAATGCGAACGAGAAAACCCCAGTCAGTATGTTCGGCACTGAGAATCGATCCTGAGATATCATGATCACAAGGCAAACACACTAACGAATGTTCTACCTCTACTTGCATGATAGCAGAGGAAAAATCTAAATATTCTTTGCTTGAATATTTTTTTAAACTGAAATGTTTCTCATTTTTGTTAGCAACGTATCCTGACTTTCTTAGAAATTCTTCTGACTATTTTTATGCAACTGGTGAAAAATTTTGACAGTGTAGTAGATGTGTACACATCGCAAAAAGTAAACAATGTCATACGTTTCATGATTATTTAGTGGTCTACTTACAGGAAGCTGTTTCAGAAATCCTAATCATATTTTACCAGTTATCACAATAATTTCCATTGATGATAAGAAACTGACGTACAATACTTCTCGAAAATGAATAAAATAGGATCAAATTAAGGATTTAAAAGAAGACAATCTTTGTAAGAAGTATTTAGATTAGTATGGAGGCCCCCTAGGGTCCTCTGTCCATGACTTAGGACGGACCTGCCTCTGTGCTTACCATTTACACAAGTTACTGATTTACTTTTTGCGGGGCCCTTGAAACACTGGGGGCCGTGGGCTATAGCCCCTTTAGCCCTCCCCTTTAATCCGGCTCTGTTCATGACATGTACTAAGTAAAGGAATCTTAAGGGTTCTACATAAAACTGGTACTGGTAAATTACCGTTTAAGGCGTCACCTCTGGACCACGGCTGCAGATGTTTTTCTATATGGTTAATCTCCTTTAACATGTCACCTTCGCCTCCACCTTCCCCTCCACCTTCGCCTCCCACCTTCACCTCCACCTCCGTTTTATGTGACTAGATTTAATGTTTTTTTTCTCTGCTACTCTACCGCCGTCTATTGATTTTTCTTCTGAACTATCGGAATTCCTCACCTCTCTAATGCCATGTGTTAATATCACAGCTAATTGCTGCTATTATCATCATTCATTAACATTATTGCTACCTACTGTGTGTTAATCTATTGATATGATTGTTAACTTATTGAATAGTGTTATAACTAAGTAATGAATTGTTAGTTTCCTATACGGGCGCAATCAGAAGTACTCCAACAGCTGCTTCGCATCAGGTGAATACTGTAATGGTATATTTAACATGAGACATGCTCGTGAAAATTTGTTGCTGCTACGATGAACTTGTTTATTGCTGTAAAAAAACGGTGAAGTTTTAAAAAAATAACATCAAATTGTGTTATTAGCTTTCTCTCTTGTTGTAAATAAATATTTTGTATGAATTTGTTTTGCCTTTTCGTGATACTTCGTTGCGTGTGCACGAGCGGAAGTTCATATCATACACTTTCCTTATTTGAAAATGTTTTGTCAGTTATACTGATTATCAATCTGCTGTCTCTTTTTATCCATACATGTGTGGGTGTGTATCTGCGTGTTGGCGTGTTAAAAACCCCAGTTACATAACCCAACCTTGATTTATTTTATATTTCTAGATTACGCTCATAATAGCAGGAAATAAATAATAAAAAAGTTTGAATAAATTCTGACACGAAATAAAAAATTCTTTTCTATTTATTTCCTGGTATTTTGGCGTGAGATAAACAGGAATAATTCTTCTTGACTGTCAGACAGAAATGTATAGCAGGGAATAAAAGAGGAGATTTTATGAAAAACGATTGTTGATTCTTTTCAAATGGGAATAAAATTGAAAGATTTAAAAGTATGAAAACGGATATTCTCCCAGTTTTTTTTGGATGTGAGCTATTTATGAAGAGAAAATGTATTGTTCACGTTTCCTGGCCACTTGATATCTATGACGTTCGTAGCTAATAGTCTTTATATCCGCTCATGATTTTGAAAAGCTTTTGTCGTTTATAAGTAAACCTAGCTTTGTCGATTTTATAACAGCAGTGATTACTCTTCTTTGCCAAGTTACGTGTACTAGATTATCTATCGCTTGCTACGCGAAGAGAATTTGATTACTAAAACTAAATTATTATTTGGAATATGTTTCTACAGCTTCAAAGTAAGTAAAAAAACTGGGGAAATTGTTTGAACCAAAAATCTAACAGTCTGTGGTATTATTTATTGAAGATCAATGGAGAACAAGTGCTTTTCTTGCGTACATGAACTATATTTCGAGTATTAGACATTTTTATAAAAAAATAGTGTAAAAAGAAAAAAGTTTTTCTTAAATATAGTTCATTCCCCCCCCCCACCAAAATGGAGAAAATTCATTGTTCAGAATGTAGTGATGTATTGTTAAAAAAGAACTATAATACTCATATCAAACGTAAGCATCCTCATCTTAGAACTGAAGAACAAACAGAGCCTTCTACAAAAAAGCGAAAATTAGCAATTGTTAATTGTGTTGTATGTAATGAGGAAATATCTAAAAAACATTTTGATCGACATATGAAAGATATGCATTCGTATGTACCAACGAAAAGTGCCTTATGCCAGACATTCGCTGATTATGAACTTGCTAATAGTGACAGTAGAGATATTCACTCTTTTCTCGCTTCTATAGAAAAAAAATGCGTACATTTTTTTGGAGAAGCAAGTTAGTGAATGTGATACACTTTTGAAAATCAATTTTATTTTGTGTGCTGATTTTGTGAAAATGAGTGGAGAAACAGTGTTTCCCAGTACATAGTGGTAATAAGTTATTTTCAAAATCTGCGGTTGTGGGAGAAACTATTAAAGAAATATTGGAGGAATTACAGGTAAATCAATAGGACAGAGCGATTAAGGGTTCAGGCTGGTCCTTATCCTCTATTCCTAATCATAAACTTGAGGTGCATGTTAATTCCTTTAATCCAATTGCTGCGTCATGCCATATTAAACTCCCTAAGTTTATTAAGAAGAAACGAGCTATTCTTAACATTAAAAATGAAGATCAGAAATGTTTTTTGTACGCTGTGCTAGCTAAACTTAATTCCGTTGATTCAAAGAAAAATGCTAATCAAGTTTCTCATTACAAGCCTTATGCACATGAAATACTTCCCATTTTTGAGAATAATAACATTAATTTTCCTGTAAGCCTACATGACGTTCCCAAATTTGAGAAGCATTACAACGAAATGTTTCCCAATGCTTCAATTTCTATCAATGTGTATGGTATAGATGATGAAAATGAAAAAGTCTTTCCTCTTCATATCAGCAAACATCAATCTAACGGAACTAGCATAGACTTACTGTGTGTGAAAAACGAAACAGTAACAACAACAGCATCAACATCATCAGCATCAACATCTCTGTTAACGATTGGTCATCATTACTGTTTAATAAGAAATTTTTCTCGTTTAGTGAGGAGTCAAGTTACTAGTGACAAACGTCGTTATTATTTCTGCAGACGTTGTTTATACCACTTTATAGATGAACATAAACTAACACAACATGAAAATTTTTGTCGAGAACATGAACCAACTCGCGTCATTATGCCTGTTCCTGATTCAGTTATTCAATTTAAAACCGACCCTTCATTTTTAAAAGCAGATGTAATAGTAGCAGATTTTGAAAGTTTTTTGAAGCCAGTTTGTGAAAATCGAGGACAAAGTCTATCAACATTCAGAAGCATAAATTAGCTAGTTACAGTTTCAAAATTTGCCGGTCAGATCAAATCACGACTGAACTTCACTTGTATAGAGGTGATAATCCAGCGCAACATTTTCTCAAAAGTTTGCAGAAGGAGTTATAACAAATTGTTAATAGATTAAATCTGGATTTGCCGATGAATCCCCTAACTACACCGGTAAAACTCGATTACAAACAATCAGAGAAATGCTCTATTTGTGACGAAGAATATACTGAAGATAACTCAAAAGTACATCACCACCATCATTTATCAGGAGCTTATCTTAAACCTCTTTGCATTAATTATAATTTGCGAGTAAAAAAAAAACAAAATTTTATAGGATGTTTCATGCACGGATTATCTTCGTATGATGCGCATCTCTTCGTGAAAGAATTAGGTTGTATTCCAGGTGATATAAAAGTTCTTACAGAAAGTGAGGAAAAGTATATTACAATTTCAAAGTGGTTTCATCTCGAAAATTGTAAAAAAATTTAATTAAGATTTTTAGATTTGTACCGGTTTCTGCCATACTCTTTAGATGAATTAGTAAAAAAATTAAAGCCGGAAGAACTGAAATACATTTATTCTCATTTCCCTGAAGATGTAAAATTTGATTTAAGTAGAAGGAACGGTATTTTTCCTTATGATTATTTTACTGATGCTTCGAAATTTAATGAAACAGAACTACCTCCTCAAACAGCGTTTAATAACATACTCAAAGGTAGTGAATGCAATAATGAAGATTATTTGTTAGTTCAGCGAGTATGGGAAACATTCGATTGCAAAACATTTGGAGATTTTCATGATCATTATCTAACCACTGATGTTTTGCTAACAGCTGATGTGGTAGAAAATTTCAGAAACATATGCATCACTTCATATGGAATTGATCCTTACTTCTCATACACATCGCCAGGCTTATCTTGGAAAGCTATGCTTTATAAATTTAAAATCGAATTAGAATTATTTACAGATGTTGATATGCACTTGTTTATTGAAAAATCAATCCGTGGTGGTGTTTCTCAATGTAGTTTAAGGCATGTCACAGCTAACAATAAGTTTCTTGGTAATGAATTCGATCCTCAAAAAGAAACCTCGTTTGTAATGTACCTGGACGCGAATAATTTGTATGGCCATGCCATGAGTATGCCTCTCCCCTATGGAAAGTTTTCATGGGATCCAACACCAGAAAATTGGGATTCCAATAAAATTCTAAATTATCCCGACGAAGATGAACGAGGTTTCTTTGCAGAGGAAGATTTAGGTTATCCTCAGAACTTACATGATGGTCACCAAGATTACTCTTTAGCGCCTGATAATGAAATCCCACCTAACGGGAAAGAACGAAAATTACTACTAACGCTAAATCCGAAAAGAAACTATGTTGTACATTTTCGATTGCTTAAATTTTATCTTGCTCGCGGTTTAAAACTTGTAAAAGTACACAGAATTCTATGGTTTTCTCAATCGAAGTGGCTTAAGCCTTACATAGATCTAAACACCAAGCTACGCACAGAGGCAACAACCGATTTCGAGAAAGATTTTTACAAACTTCTTATCAACAGCGTGTTTGGGAAAACCATGGAAAATGTGAGAAAGTATACTGATATAAAACTTGTTTCTGATAAAAGAAAAGCCGAAAAACTCATTGCAATGCCGCAATTTAAATCTAGAAGAATCTACTCAGAAAATTTTGTACTTATTCATATGCTAAGAAAAATTCACGAAACTAAACAAATCTGTGTATATTGGAAGCGCTATTTTAGATCTTGCTAAATTAGTAATGTACGAATTTCATTATGAAGTGATGAAATCTCGATATAAAGATAAGCTTACTGTTGTTTACACCGACACGGATTCATTAGTCTATCATAGTATGTGAAAATTTCTACAAAGATATGCTTGATTTAATAGACTATTTTGACACATCGAATTATCCTGTAAATAATCGATATAATATCCCATTAAGTAACGAGAAAGTACCTGGTAAAATGAAGGATGAGATGAAAGGAAAAGCTCTTGAAGAATTTATAGGATTACGATCGATAGTATATGCTATGAATACAGTAGAAAAAATGAAACAAAGAGGGTTAACGGTGGGAAGAAAAATGTTGTGAAAAGTGAAATTACGATTGATGACTTTAAGAAGTGCTTGTTTTCTGGTGAACAATTAACGAAAGAGCAACATCAAATTGAATCACATGAGCATATACTTTCGACTGTAAAGCAACAAAAATTAGCTTTAGACCCCTATGATAATAACGTAAAATTCTTGATTGTAAGATACACTCATTGCCATGGGGTCATCGAAGAATTGTAAATAGTGATGCTGAAATAATTTGTGAAGTGTGTGTTCAACCCTCAATCTCTAAATGAGTTGTATTAATTTTCATTTGTGTAACAGTTAAATAGTTGGTAAGGTTTGTACATAGTTATTATCAAGCTTGTTCAGATGTTAATAAAGCACACTCTGTGTGTTTTTTCAAAAAAAAATTTTGATTTTTTTCTATACGTTCTAATATAATATAGTTTATTATTTATTATGCCTACTGATTTATTTGGATTCCCGCGATATAAGTCGCATAAGCATGAAATATTATCAGATTCACCTTCCAACATCAATGAAAACCAGCTAACAGTATTAGACCAAAGAATTAAAATAATAAAGGGTGAAATCAACGCACTACGAAATACTTTATCTTCAAATATTGAAACCGAAATCACAGAAGCTCAACAACATTTACTAGATCTACTTCAAAAACTTGATAATGAGTTGAAAAGTGTTATTCTTATGTATTCACAGCTAGTAAATAAAAATGATTTTACCGAGGTTCAAAATATTATAACGACAATTCAAAATGAAGTACAATTCATAAAGAATCAATTCATTACAAATACTGCAGCACAAGATCTAGTCGAAAATTTGAATAAAAAGCTTACGGAGTTACAAAATACGTTTAATGATCTTCAAACAGCTGTGAATGTATTAGAAAATGCTCTTCAAAATAATCCCTCTCAAGAAGATCTTCAAAAGATGCAAGAAGTTATTTCGATTCTACAAAATGAACTTAAAGCTGTTACCAATAAAACAAATAAACTGCGTGATGATCTAACCAACCTACCTGTTTATAGTGATGTATCGGAAATACGTAGAAAGCTTGGTGAGTTTGAAGCAATAATTAATAATATATCGGAACTCACGAATATTAAAATTGAACTAAAGAATCTACAGACTGTTGTGAATAACATTCCTACTGAGGAAAGTAGTTTACAGGAAGCACTTGCAAAATTAAATAAGAAATTAGAAGGTTTTAATCTTCCTACAGATTTAATTAATCTTCAGCATATTTATTGTAAGCACCGTTCAAAGCGATTTAATTGAAATTCAAAAGAAC
>JAGDQP010063553.1:0-11707 GCA_022664845.1 Lepisma saccharinum
GCCATTATGTTTTGAGACTGAATTTGAAATACCATGTTCAACGCTGTGTCTTGCAAATACATAGGCAAAACCTGTTTCTTTTCGTCATCCTGTTTCGTGATGTATTAGTCGCCATTGTGTCGCCTTCGTTTTCGTTTTCTACTTCAGATTTCTGGTTGCCTGGCCTTGTAGTTACTGGAATTAAACAACATTGAGTCTATTTTCCTATCGATATTTTAGTGGGGTGATATACCTCGTAGAAGAGAGCTGGGATTGGTGCTGCACCAGTCCGACAGGAACTGTGTGCATGAAGGAAGACACCAATCCGACAGCAACTGAGTGTCAGGTATGTGCCAGTCCGACAGCAACTGAGCACAGGGTAAAGTTTGATAGCACACCATCCCGACAGCTAACTGAGTGTGGAGGTTAAGAATCGCATACCAACCCGACAGCTAACTAAGTATGCAGGTTAAAAGGAGTGTACCAGTCCGACTGCTGAGTACGAGGAAAGAGGTAGATGAGAGGAATGATCACCCTTGCTAATGATACATTATAATGTTGCCTCGGGTTTTTATAGCCCTTCATGGTGAGATCCTCCAAGCTCCTCTTTCGACTATTGTGGTTCCTTCTTTTGTTTCCTTGATAAAGCTCGTGTCGTCGTCTGCTTGTTTATGTAGTACTATTTATTTACGTTGCATAACATGTTTTACACATGTTTGTTATTCATCTTATTCACGTGTACTACAATGTTTACGTTGCGAGTATAAGACGACTCGTGCTCGTACTTGTAATATTCACGACGTGGAACATTACAATATTCATAATCTCTACAGTATACTACGAAATCCGTTTGTAGCCCGCATTAGAAGAGACTTGAGGCACGATGGTGATCTGTGGATTTTTTATTTGAGGAGTCCCTCCATCCACCCCTGCCTCGTTTCTTTTCGTAGTGTCAAGTTAAGTGAGGCGCTGCTTGAACGCCGTGCAAACTACTCTCCTCTTCCTAAACTTGGTGCAGTCTACCCTTAAGAGTTTTTACGGATTGCTGGAAATCCAGTACTCCGAAAAACACCTTTTGTGCCTTCTGTTCTCTTGTATAAGAGGTGGTTTCGGGGTAACTTTTAGCCTAGCATCCTGATATAATCTAGACCTTATTACTCATTTGGGTCTGGGTCTGGGTCTGCCGTCTGGTAACTCTTCCTCGCTGCTCTGCTTCTTATTTTCGCATTTTCAATCTCTGTGGTCCAAAAAGGGCTCTTCTTTTTCTTTATTCCGGACTTCCTTTGTGACGCGGCACAAGTAATAGCTTCTCTTGTCTGTTTTTCTACTTGTTCAATTAATTTATTCAAATTAGCATTTCTTTCAATCGCTGGAAGATTGAGATTTTTGATAAATTTATCCCAGCTTATTCTGTTCAGATCGTATGTAAAAGCGTCTTCCATCTCCTCTTCCTCTTCTTCGTATTCATTTTGTTGTTTAAACCATATTAAGTTATTACTGCTTTATGTTACTGCGTCCTCAATCCTCCAATCAGCAATCTTACGTGGGATGTTCTCAGTTGTCATTGTTACATCAATGTTTGACCCCGCTTCGCCCCTGCAGCAAAAAGTAGGTGGATACCCTTCTCTATTGATCACCTGCAGGTTGAATTGTTGAATTAATTTTCCTCAATGGTCAGTCTCGGGGCAGTTCCAAAGCGTAGAGTAAGCATTAAAATCTCCTACTATTATTATTTGTTTTTCTCTGAATTTGCGGATTATAAGGTCTAATTTATTTATATAGAACGCTGTCTCGATACTGAACTGGAAGTAAATAGTCACCAGGATGAAACCTACTTTTAAATATGTAACTATTAACGCTGTAGATCACCCCCGCCATCTTGGTACGCACCTTCCATTGATTAACACGGGAATTGTTTTACTCATTTTATGCCTTTTGGATGTAGGATATTTAAGTTCTGCTTTCACAAAATTTGTCTTGGTGGTTATTTTGACTCTTGTATAGTTTTGGTTTGTGAAGTTTCTCCAAATATATAAGTATAATGTATTATTAATAGTTTGCTATATAAATCACAATATGTTAATGGGAAATTATACTGTTCCTGTGTAAAATATTGCATTTCTATAAAGTAGCATGAGTAAAAGAGAACATGACGATAAACTGGGCGAAAACAGAAGTTAAAATTACACTCCTGAAAAGTATAAGACGAGTAAAACAATTCCCATGTTAATCAATTGAAAGTGCGTACCAAGATGGCGGGGGTGATCTACAGCCTTAAGCACTGCACCCAACGGTCACAAAAGTTAGTCAGTCATTACGTCCAGACTTTTTCGGTTACCAAATGCTACCTTCCCCAGCATAGGGCCCTCGGCATTAATTACCACATGAGTGTCCATTGACATGACATTTATTTTGTTACTGTGTGTATGGGGTTCTTGAATACAATATTGTTATCCTCCACAAATTTTCTTGCTTCTGTCATTGCTATTTTCCCCTTATCTGAATTTAGTTCGGTGATTCTCAGTTCCGAATCGGTTATGGGTGTTTGACAAAAACGTAGCATGCAGAAAATTGTTCTAGAGGGTTAAAAACAATTCTACCATTTGTCATTACAAATTGTTTATACACACTCTCCAATCGAAAAATTTCTTCCCTTCTTTCGAAACTCCAATCAACTAATTTAAGTAGCTTGTCTGATTCCGTTGGAGTAATATCTTATTTAAGTTGTATCCTGTCTATCTAATCTATGGTAGAGAAGGCTATTCTTCCCGTTCTGGTGTAAATTTCTGACCAAAATTCTTAAGGCAGCCGCCAATGTATTTAGTTCTTCCAGCCTGGGTAATATATGATTATCCTTCAGATACGTTTGCGGATAGTAGAAATTCGTGTTTCCCAATTTCTGGCTGTTCTTTTTTCTCCGTTTGGTCTTCTGTTTATGGTCCTCGAAAATCGAATGAGGTTCGAATTAATGTTTATCTCCTGTCGTTTCGTCTTGTTTCCTACTACTCGAGAATCTCAGGATCCATATTTTTCACACTCTTTTCTCTTTTTTTTTGTGTGTAATTGTTTCATCAGTTTTTTTCTTTCTTGTGGCTAGTATCTCCAGGTATATCAGGATCTTCTCCTTTATTTTTGTCTTTGTCATCCTTGTCTGTGTTCCTGCGATTGCTTAATGTCTTTTCAAATGTTGTTATAACGTGTCTATCATTTGAATACAATGTAAAGCCAACTCTTTTAACTTTATCTTTCCATCTTTCTAGAACATCAAAGACATCCTTTGTGGGCACTTTCCAAAGACCCATTCCGATTTCAAGATTGTTGATATTCAGTCTGTTTACAGTATTTACAGGTCTTAAAAATGTAATAACGATTCTAAATCTATTAAAAATTTTCCCCACTTGATAAGATATGTAAACATTTACAATTATACTATTTACGCTATAACATATTATTAAATCATCTCTCTCCTCGTTTTCACTCCTAATTCGTAATTTATCCATTTCTTTTATGTCGAAACCGTAGTGCGAAGTTGCAACTAACTGCGCAAATCCTCTAAGGACCTGTTTTAACTGTTAAAAATTTGCTCTGCCTTTGCAATCTTTGTAATACTATCTCATCCTTTCTGATTTCTTGGAGAATCTGCTTTGGCGTTTCCCGTTTTATTCCTTCTTCCATTTCTTTATTGACATCTACATTTATACCTTGAATTAATTCCAATTCTTCTTCTTTCGACACTGAGGCTGTTAGTTTCAATTCTATTTTCCTTATCTTTTCCCTCCATTTTTGGATGTATGGGTTCGTTGGCGTTGCACTGTCCTCTTTAAACTCTCCGATCTTCCATCTTTAAAATTCTTGCGTTAACGCGCTCAGTTCCTTCTCTGCTCGGCTCATTTCCGAATACGCAACGCAAATTACGCGCGAGCTCTTAAAGTTTTAATCACACACTAATTGTTTACTTTTGTTATGTATTTAGTACTAATATATATTTATGTCTAGTAGTAACAATTAACCAAGTAAGTTTTTAATTTCGAAGTCAAATCTTACACTTACACATCCCCGAAACCACAATGGAGGGGACCATTTGATCAAGGGAGGGGGTGGGAAGGGTGTGCTGATGCGTATTAGGAAACTTATATGGCCAGAATAACTATTCTTTTTGTCCTCTTTTTTCTGAACTTTTTAAGGGGAGCGGGTGGGGGTGGTAGTACGGGTGGTCAGTCACGGGAGTGGCCTCCCACCAAGGATTTTACAGTCGAAAACTAGGGATTTTACTTTCTTCCTTTCTCTGTCTTCCTTTTTAATACGAGAGAGTCAGTAACCTCCTTTGAGCATTGCCCTACACCTAAAAACTCCTAAAATCAGAATACTTCATTTTTGGCCCCACTAAAAATTTCAAATTTGGATCCCAGGTTGACTTGGGGAGGGGAGGGGTCAATGACCTCCTTAGGGCAGACATCCACATCCGAAAATCTCAGTCCCCATTCCCAGCGACCCCAGGGATATGCGCACTTTAGCCGACCATAGCTCTCATTTCGCTATAGTACATACAAGAGTATAATAGAAAATGTTTTTGTTGCTTTTTTGCTTTCAAGAGTATATATATCCCAAGGTCAGCCGGAAGTGCCGGTCAAAGCCTTAGGTAATGTGGATTGATGATGTGTTTTATGCCGTTTGTATCATATAGTTTACATAGGAAACTTTTCAGTCCAATAACTTAGAAAATAAAATCATATGAAATAACCAATTGTTTTAAACGTTCTAGGTGGTAGGTGTAACAAAACTCACTACTTATCACAACTGGTCCTTTCCTTCTTCCCTCGTTTTTCGGCACACTTCTCGGAACCTATCATCAACAAGTTTACACCGTATAACAGCATACACTCGAGTCGGTGATCTATGGAAGCTGCTCGCAACGTACTGATAGTTTCGACAGTCGAACCAGAAAACGCCCTGAGAGTTCTATTAAGAAGTTATATGAAAGTGGCGGTTCAGCATTCACAAAAGGACCTAGTCAGGAAAACGAACTATACATATATATAGCGCCTAGTCGGTAGCGCGCTCGACTTCAGTGCGAGCGGTCCCGGGTTCGATTCCCGGTGGGGGCTCAAAAATTTCAGTGTTGACCCAGCATCGTGATAACAATTGGGGAGCTGCTGTGAATAAAAGACAGTGGCGATCACAGTGAGAGCTTCGGCTCTCCTCTCCCAACCCGTCTGGTCAGCGTGGGAGCAGTAGACCAACTCCTCCCTTCGGGGAGAGGCCTCATCCACTAGTGGATTGAATATGGCTGTGATTTATTATATATATATATATATTAGAGTGGTCGAAGTCACAATATAAAATCAGGTAAAATTATAAACATACTGAAATTAAATTAAAAGTAAAATTAGCCCTTTGAACAAATACAAAAAATCTTTATTAGAAGAAATCGATGTTCATTAAAAGTGAAATGATTGTTCTCATATAAAAGTTACATCAGAACAACTTCTATACAAACAGGAAACGACAATGAAAAAATAATAAAGAACTATTTATGAAACGATCTTTTTCAAGGACAAATCCCACCGTAAATTGGACAAATAAAATTAATTCTCACCTGGAGATCAAAACAAGTAATAAGAAAAATTTATAATATCCGGATCAGATGCCCACTAGAAGGACACAAATAAAATAACCTTCCCACTCCTATTTTGATCCAAAGACCCTAGAAAATCTGGTTCCCGTCCCCCTTCACCTTGACTTTAAAATTATCTTCCTGTCATCCATGGGAACTCAATTTTTTTAGACTCACAGAAAGAACCATATGCTACAACCCATCAACTCCTATTAGCAAAACTTCTATAGCCCATTTCTCTAAGGACACGAAAATAACAAATCAATAAAACCAGACAGAACTTACTTTCAAGAGGCCATTCTTGACTTCTACATCTACCACCTAACATCCTCAAGAGCTTTTGCATATAGTTTCGTTACAAATAATAGTATACAGTTTGATATAGCAGTTTTACTTTCTGTTACAAATCGAACTTAAACTTCCGAGTGTTGAATGACAGACATTTCGAATACAAACTTTAGTATACGTATCATTTATCGCAAGACAATCTGTGTAAAGTAACAAGATTAGTCGTTTTGCCGAGTGAAAGATCTGAAGAGACATGGACTCGTATATAAGTGATCTTCTCGGTCTTCGTCCCGTGAAACGGAAGAAAGTGGTTTGAAACAGATAGATCATATGACAGTCATAACAGGTATGTGCACTAAACTAAAAGTTCAGTGACTCAAGACCATTTTAATCCCACTCTAATTCTATTTAGTAGGAAGATCGTTATCAGAAAATACTTTATGTTTGCGTAGATTCAAATAATCGATCAGTATAATATTCCCAGTTTTAGATAAATCCCATTATCAAATATTATTCCATTATATCATTGTTATTCTTTATTAGTTCCTTATATTCAATAAAACAGTAAAATACAGTTTAGTTCCAGTTTATTATCCAGAGCTGAAAAGTATCCTTTAGTTAGTAAGAAAGTGTTATTTCTATGTGTATTATAGGTTTCAGGTAAGCTTCTGTGTTTTCATAAAGTGTATAAGAAGTGTACAATTCCTCAGCATGTTCGTAACGATGACGGATGTCAACCACGTAGAGCTTCGCCCCGCTTTTCGATTACAATGCCATAAACGAGTAAATATTGATCAAGAAAAGATAATATTTTGGCACTGCAAAACTTGGTGCAGTCGACAGAAATACACGGTCAAAGCGACCGTTAAACATTGTGTAAAGCTTCGTTAAACATGGCAGAGTCGTCGTGTTTTATATTTTATTTAGCTTTTCCCAAACTCGGTTCGAGCCCCGGTCCTCGATCTACTGCTTTATCGTTAAACATACATCGGGAAACATGGTGGAAGTGTTTCCGTGTTTTGATGTAAATTTTTTCAAGTCGGTACTTTTACGGTAACTTCCTATGCTTGTACCAAATTGCTTTAATCATTTCGTTTTTATTTTCCTTGTTAATTAGCTTCAATCTTGCGCGTCCTCCATTTAAAGGCAAAGGAAGGTGATGAACCGAGATGCAGTGAACGTGTTTTTCTGACTCAGTATATTTTTTTCCCTTTGTTTTTCGCGACCTTGTTTCTCCCAGACGCACACGTCTATCTCGTTGTCTGTAGTATGAGACAGCATATCAGATGCTGCTCTCTTTACGATTAAATTCATTATATGTTCGCTACGATCATTCTCTTTTAGCTTCATTTATTCGAGGTGTTAACGTTAAGTAACAGGAACTTATGGGACAATGACAATCCCACCGGTATACCCTGCCGCTATCAGTTTTGAAAACCCTCACGTCATGCGATGTTTTCTTTCTCCCGGCACAAATTACTAGTTTTCACAAGTACGACATTTCTTTCTAGACCAATAAAGTTGGGCTGACCAACAGAAATTTGCCACGGTTTCAGCGCAGTTTTTAAACCCCGCGGTCTCCTCTTTTTCGCGCTCTTTTACAAATTGACCCTGCCATCAGCATAAAAACATATGCCCAAAAATGAAGCGGACATGTACAATATGTTACGCACCTGCGACACCCATCGGATTTTACGGTCAGTATTCGGCTTCGAACCCAAACACTTTTCAAAATTAACCATTTTTTTTACTTCTTCCCCATCCGGACACAACACAATGTGGAACACATGTGCAAGATGTCTACATACCTATTTTTAGAAATTATAAGCAAATTATTGCTTCCGCAATGTAGCAACTGTTCCTATCCCTTCAAGACCTTAACAAAAAAGTAATGTGTGCCCAAAAACGGCTAGAGGCACTTCAAGGCTTAAGAACCTTGACCCCCACCAACGGACAGGTCAGGACCCCCCTTTTTTGTTTCTTGTGCCCCCACCAAATTCAGAAGTGGAACTTCCACGACCACAAGGTTGCATAACTGCTTTACAACAGTCACTATTATAAATCACATCAATGCAAACTTGCCGATATTTGTTATCAAATGTTTGATAGATTGTTACATTCTAACAACAGAATAAAGTTGGCAACACTGCTAACTCGCCAGTGGATATTTCGGGCCTACATTTACCAACAATAACAGCCCCCTTACCAACGTTTAGCTAGTCCTCCACGAAATAACTGCTTTATCCCAACACCTCGAATTTTGAAATCCGATCTATTTGTGACGGTTTAATTGTTAAGAGACTCGGAGACGTGAACACTTGACTTCGTGGTTACCTCCGTTTTGGTCGTCTACTGGACCAGCGTAGTTTATCTGTCCCTCGGACGACAGAGGTCTACCACACGGAAGATTAGGAGTTCTAATCCAGTCACGTTAGAGGCAGCTCTGGCTTCAGAAAGATTTGTTCTGATAGATAAATTTACTAGTAGTACATTTTACATACAGTACAGGCCACCACTAGCTTCAGTTTCAGATCCAAAATGCGATAAAGTAATGGAATCCGAACCCATTATTTGTTTTAATTATTTTGGCATCACTCGTATCGAGGCACAATGTAATTTATCGAAGACCATCACCCACAAATATTTGAGTTTACCAGTAATATGCATCCGGCATTCCCGCAGGCTAGCGCCCATATTCCAACAAAGTTCCCCAATATATGATAACAAATTTTAAATTTGATCCCAAATAATTTCTTAGTAAGAGACCCCTCGCCATCGCCATCACTTGTTATGATGCCTATTGCAAAGTGTTGGGCATATCCCACAATGCATTTAGTTCAAAGAGTAAACACTCTAGTGTTTACTAGTTTACACTTCAGCCACAAAACTCATTTTTTTCATGGAGGAGTGGGACCCTTCTTCCACCAAGCCTTTCAAATAAACTAGAAATGATAACTTTAGGATACATGAGAATGGCCGCCACAGCTGCGGCAAGAAACTCCGTGACAATGATAGGATATGCTTAATAGAAGCGAGCAACAAAGAGTTCGGTACCATCTTCCAACACAACTTCGATGGAAATAGGGAAACTGCCATTCAAAGTAATACGGACAAAGTCGGGTTGAAACAAATCACAAGGCACTGATAAAGTTTTCTTAAGTTGAAACATTGTCCACTGAGCAAAGAAATTTTCGGTGAGAGCAGGCATTAGCGGAAAGCTCAACGATGTAAGTGGATCGGCCCAACTGACGTAGCCAGCGATGACTGTTCGAACGGGAGGAAGCTACCGAAAATAGCGTTGGTGCAAAGTGCAAAATATGAAGATACTTAAGCAACATAGACACTGATATAGTTATTGTTGACACTTTAACTCCTAGGTAAACGAGTTCCTTGGTAGGCACTAATACACTTTTCTTTATATTAACTGCAAGTGTAGACTTGCATAGTATGGACACTGCGTGATTCACGTTTTACACTGAGCTTAAAGGAGTATGTCATCATAATATACAAGATATGTACACATATCACTGAGGAGGAAGATTCATTCTTTTCGCATGGCCGTTTGCATTAATAATGGCGATAATATCCATCCCATTGGTAACTTCTTAAAACGAAAGTATCTCTTGCCACATTTAATACCGAAGAATTGACGTGCATACGTGCCCAAGGTAATCTGGTAGAAACCCTTTCTGAGATCAGTTTTAGCAAAAACAGTTTTAGTTAACGCTTAGTTCACCAAGTCCGTGACACGTTGTAAGTAGGGATGTCAACGGCTTGCTCGGCTCGGCTAATGACTCGATCGGCTCGAGCCATTCTAAGCCGCGGCTCGCACTGAACTCAGCCGAACCGAGCCGCGGCTCACAGCGAGCCAAGCCGAAACTTGCCGAGGCGAACCGAGCGGCGGCTAAAAGCCACAAAAATAAAAAATCAGAAAATTAACTTCCTTGGTTCGTTGTTTCCACTTTTAGTAACCGAACTCTGCAATTTAATTATCAAACTGTCATCCATTTCCTTCACTTTCAAATCTTTATCTGTAGACTGGCTTTCAGTACATGTATAATAGAATATTTCTCCAGGATTGTTACTCCTAGTATCTTTATCTTGAGTACTAAATACTTCTGGATTGTTACGAGGCCCTCCTTAGCTCCAGATCCTAATTATTTTGCATCTTTTGTTCTCCTCTTTGTTACTTTCATAGAGTTATAAAATACTTCAATAAAGACACTGCTGGCTCCACTGTCTATGCGGAGTTTTCTTCCAACGCGGCGTCAATTGAAAATTCATTTGTTTTCGATTTGTATGACAAAAGAGAACTAGCCCGCTGCCAGTTAATGTATTAATCACGATCTTTTGTGTTAGGAATACACGCCATAATTGGTATTACACCAGTGTTGCAAGATGGAGGGAATTTTTGCGGAAAACGGGAAAATCTAGCCCCCAAAAAAGAGAAAGGAAAAAAAATAAATCCGGGAAATTTTGTTGCATTTTTGGCACATATGTTTCTAAAATTTCCTTTAATTTTTAAAGAAAACTGAATCCGGGAATTTTTTTAGTATTTTGAGGGAAATATTGCGGCGGGAACCTGACAAATTATTGCCTGTCTTAAGTAACAAACGTACTCTGAAACATTTTCTTGAAGTGACTAGCGCTGTACTTACGAGTGATTAATCTTTTAACATTGATAGTTACTCGTTAGTACAGCCTTAGTTACTTCAAAAAACGTCTCTGAATACGGCTAATCATGTGTAACTAAATCAAATAATATAAGGTCTAATGTAAAAATCACCACTATAAAACATTATTTTATTACTGTAACTAAACTTCAATACTGATTTCCGGTTTGGTTCCACTGCACTTTCAAATAGTAGTATTTTGTCCATACTTATTTTTAGCTGAACTTTAAAATCCTGAAAGCATTAAAAAATCGTAATGTTCTTTACTAGAAACACGGATTCAGGAAGTTCTATTTTAAACATGTAACCGTATTCAGAACGTTTTCTGAAGTGACCGGCGCTGTACTAACGAGTGGTTACCAATGTTAAAAGATTGGTAATCACTCGTTAGTACGGTTATCGAAACTTGAAGAAAACCTTTCGGAATACGGCTGATGGTACTTACAGCAAAGTATATTACACGTAGGGTGACCATGCGTCCCAAATGTTTCGGTACAGTCTAGAACTTTAGAGCGGCCCGATAGAAATACCAAAAATCTCGAATTAAAAATAAATAAATAAAAATAGTGTTATAATTTAAAATGATAAGGAACATTTGATGGAAATTTGGCATAAAGTTATTTTGGTGTTGAACTACAATTCGTTTGTAACGGTTGATTTATTGTAAATTAAAGAAATTGGAGGAACAATTTTTAAAAATTGTGGTTATACGGCTATGTTTGTTACGCAGACATTGAACTTCTCTTGAAAACGCATTTGATATTATCATTTTATTTTCAGTGACCAAGCTCGTACAGGTTTTGAACCTCTAACTTGGTGTAATTACAGTTCTCAAACTATCCTCAAATCGATGAGGCGTTCCAGTAGCTCCTCGTAAGATCCGTTGCAAATGTTGACTGAGAAAAAAAGGTCAACATAACTTTACATAACAAGAAAAAAATGTTTGTTAAATCCAACATGTGTGTTACAATCTATTGCTTATGTGTAATTATTTATGTCACCATGTTATTTATTTCTTATTAATCCATCCCCATGGTCTAGTGCTCGTGGTAGCGGACTTCGTCACAACATTGAGGGACGCAAACAAGTTGAATCTTGCTGCCTGACTGAGTTTCTCCAGGGTTTCTTCAGTTTCACCAGACAAATACCGGTA
>JAGDQP010063554.1:0-11707 GCA_022664845.1 Lepisma saccharinum
GTTTAGTTTCTTGAGTAAGTAGTCTATGAGTAGTCAGTAAAATAGTTTTCTTATATATGTATAAGGTAATATGTGATAAATATTGTTTGAATAGAGCTGTATTATTCAATATGTGTTACTGTTGCAACTTTCCCCATGCAGTATTGCAACATGCCCCGTATATGGGGCAAGTTGCAACATGTGACTCTTCCTGTTTCCTTTCAGTGTCACTTAGTCCCATAGGAAGTTAAGGCAACCAAAATTAGATATGGTATAAAGGAAGGACAACAGAATATACTACAACAAATTTGAGTTTCTGGAGCCCATACTTTGACCTTATTCGCAAAAGATGTAAAAAGTGTTGCAACTTGTCTCCCTTATGCAAAGATAAGTTTCGTAAGGAGCGGGTACGGGTTATGGGGCCTTGCTTCCGACTACTTACATAAAATTTCCCTAACAGTTGAATGTGACAATAACTAACCATTGTGGTTCCCAAGAACCCAGTTGTCAGTGTTGCCAGCCCATGCCAAAAATATATCTCATGAACCAAATGCTACCAAGGGACCGAAACTTTGCAATTGTTGGTAGAATCGCAGCTCTAACTTGTTTTAAAATATTAGTAATTATTAAATGAAGAGGAAATACACCGGTGTAAACGAAGAAGTCAGACTCTTCACACAATTTCTATCGGCGTTCTCTAGGTTTATGCTTTCCTTCTACTCGACATGTATATCTCTAGTCAATATTTTCAAATGTCTTTTAGTGGGGTAGCGTAGCGTTTATAACTAGAAAATTTACAATTATGCCAAACCATTACAGTTAAAAATTCTACTATCTTGAGATCTTTGGCTGGTCGAGTATCCGAATCATTTCATCCTGAACAAAACTTCTCTTAGTCTATTGACAGTTATTAGTTTTAATCCGAATAATAAACAAGATGAAGCGAAATATTTGAAATAGATGCTTTTCGTATTATTTCTTTATAAATATTACTTTTAACCTATATTGAACTTATGACTTATGGAAATTATGAGTGTTGAAAGGCAGTTTAACTTTTTAAAAGTAGGTCGTACTGGACGTTAATGTCACAATTTCACCCATTCGACTTCTTTTCTCATGCTGTCGAGACATACTGTGTTACATAGATAACCACAATACCGAAATATCCGTCAAAAACTTTCAGTGAATTACAGCCACATAGTTTTTTTTTAAGAAAAGAAAAGAGAGAAGAAAGAAAAAAAATGACGACGTAACTGTGCAATCTTTTTCTCATCAACTGGTGACAACCATTACAAAAATGTTTTAAAAGGAATTGTTTCCTGCTGTCATTTCATCACCACTCTGGTTCTCGTATGTGCACTTTCAAGTAGCCTTCCACCGGCAACAAGAAAAAAGGAAATTGGGACACTCAGCCATGGCAGTCTGTATATACTAATTTAAAGTGTAATTTTTGTCACAAGTATTTGGGATGAAACATGAATAAATTCCAGAGAAGACATTAAAGGTATTCGGTTGACATTCCGACCAAACATAACGATTGCTCAACTACATATTTTGTGAGAAAGGAAAAAGTGGTTCAGCGTGTTTTTTTCTGGCAGATGATGTGACATGGTCTTGAATTCTAATTCCTTAAGAACTGTACGTAATTTAAAAAGAATTCAAGATGGTATTGTCTACTAACAGATAATAAAACAAAATGAATAGCTACCTTGAATAAAGATTAAATTCAGAATTAGCGAACATGAAAGTGAAGATTGAGGCAAATATGTGGTTTGCTTCAGCCTATAAAACTAATTCATCAGGTTATATGAAAATTATACAAAATATGTATTTGCTGGAATCCAACAAAGAACTGACAATAACACTCTAAAACTTAATCTGAAGTTTTCTGAAGTAGCGTAGTGGCAGCCAAGTTAAATTAGATCCACTAGAAAAATTATGCAAAATTTATTAACTAATATTATGGTAATCACAGGCAATTAATGGGTTTGAAACCAAAGGAAGGATATCTAGCAGTATTTGAATTTGAGTCCAGGAGATAAGGAAAAAATGGTAGCAACTGAATTGTTTACTGTCAAACTGTAGTCAAACATGCATAATTCCCAAAGTGAGATTTTATTTTAAAAATGAAATATAATAATTTGTTGATTTTGAATATGGAAAGTAAACCGATCGCTCCTGAGGGAGACTTTCGTCTCCAAATATGACATAACTGATCTAAGATGTGTAAGGGTAGGCGAGGCAGCGTTGCAATAGCGTTAAAATTTTAAAGTTTGTGCTTTTGCGTCAGCAAGGAGCTAACTATAATTCCGTCACCCCCTCTACTAGAGATAATTTTTTTTCGATCTAATGGAGTCCTTGGGTTACAAGCAACTTGTTACCATGCAAACCAGAATAACTGATGCTACAGAAAGTTTCACAAACCATATATATATACAAACAAGGACTCTTTACACACAAAAACAACCACTGTTATGAATGATTTGAGTGATCATTTTTTCACATATACTACACTGTAAGCAACACCAAATAAAGCACCACGAGTTCTCGTAACAAAGCGCACATTTAAGCATTTTAGTGGGGAAAAATTTGTAGAATAATGTTCGTACCTTCCTTTCTACAAGTCAAATAACATACCAGACATTAATAAAAAGATTGCCTTTTTCACAAGCTTGATGTGTGATGTTCTTGATTTCTTTGCTCCAATAAAAACTTTTCGAATACGTCCCAGCAGAAGACCTTGGATCAACAACTACTTACTCAAACTTATTTCCTTTAAAAACATAATATTTAAGCAGGTCAAACCTACGGGTGCATGCTCATGAGATCAGTATAAAATGATTAGAAACAAAGAAATAAAGTAAGCAAAAAGGACGTATACTTTGAACCAAATTTATTTTGGTCAGTATACTATACAACCAACATCAGCTCTTTGACTTTCTCACGGGGAGCGAGAAAAAGAGTACTGATATCCCGTCAATAGAAGTAAATAATGAAATAATAACAGATAAGGAGGAAATTATGAATTTCATTAATTCTTACTTTGCTAATATAGGGACCAATTAATTAATAGGGTCCAATATGTAATTAATTAAATGGAAATCGGACGCGCAACAACAACACCACGTTCAATGACTCGGCAATTATGTATAATGACTCCCCACGGGCACCGCGATTTCAATTGAAACCTGTCTCCACTAACACTATTTTTAAAGTACTCATAGGACTTGATGTTAAAAAAGGCTGTGGAACTGATGGTATTAATAATCGTGTATTACGAATTCTTGCACCGTGGATATCAGAACCACTAACGGACATAATAAATTATTCTCTTCAGAATGGCATCGTTCCTGATGCTTGAAAACATGCGGTGGTCACTCGCATATTCAAAGGAGGATCTCACATTAGTATTAACAACTATAGGCCTATTTCTATAACACCAGCTCTTAGCAGAGTGCTTGAGAATGTGATTGATAGTCTATTAGAAGAAGGAATGTAACAATCTCGTAACCGAGAAACAGTATGGTTTTCGCAGAAACCGTTCCACCAAACTATTGCTATTAGAATTAATCACAAAGTGGTGAAACATACCAGACGTTAAAGGAAAAAAATACATTGGTTTAATTTCCTTAGATATCAGCAAAGCATTTGATACCTTCCAACTTCATTTATTGTTGAACAAATTATATGGCCAGTTCAATTTATCTAAAACAGCTTGTAAATGGCTTCAAAGTTACCTACATAATAGAGTAATAAGTACCAAACTTGGTAATACTATTTCCAAATGTGCCGATATTCAGTTGGGGTACCACAGCGATCAATCCTTGGACCCAAACTGTTCAACTTATTCATTAATGATCTTGCACTATCTGTGAAAAATATGGAGGTTTGCTTGCATGCTGACGATTGTCTCTTATTTTGCTACTCTAATTCTTTAGATCAATTAACTCATACCATTTAAACTACCCTTCCGGGCGCGCTTAACTGGTACAACACAAATAATCTAAAAGTCAACACAACAAAAACACAAGCATTAATCTTTTCAACGGACAACTGTGTACACTTTCCGCAATTGATAGAAAACTTCAGATAGGAAACAATAAGATATCTACAAGTGTTATATTGAAATATCTAGGCATACCTCTTGATTCTAAACTATCGCTTACGCAACATGTTGAAAATATATGCTCCAATGCTGTGCCGAAAATCAAGATTCTTCAATACGTAAGCAATTATCTACCTATCACACACATAGTAAAGTACTATACCTCGTACATTAGACCTATTCTTGAGCACTATGGTGCAGTTCTGTACGGAATCAACCAAACAAACATAAAAAATATTGAAAGAATGCAGAAATAGGCTATTCGGATAATGCGGAAAGCTCCGCTCTCACTCTCGACCTCCAAATGTAACGAATCAGTGTTGCTGCCTACCCTTGAATCCAGAAGGAAATACCTTTTCTTGGTGCAAGTGCACAAAGCTATTTATTCGGCACACCACCGAACACTAAGTGAATTCATACCTATTTCCGACAATAAGTTTTATAGTAATTTACGTTCTAACAACTCTAACAATGTTCACATTCTGAGGTGTAATAAGACAAATGTGTGCCAGAACTCTTAATATTTCCTTGTAACTGTTTACAATTGGTTAAATAATTCAAGAGGGGTAGAAAATTCATTTAAGATGGACCATCTTCGTCCAGAATTGCCCAAACTCTGAAAAAAGGAAAACTAAAATAAGATAGAACAAGTAGCGACGGCAAATACAATGGGTATTCCGAAATCGACTATTCATCTTATGTTGGCTGAGGATTTTATAACAAACGTGCACCCAGGATTGATTCCAAAGTTCCTCACACCACTTCAAAAGTAAAATTACGTGTAAATATGGAAAGAAAAATTTGTAATTAGGGAGAAGCCAGAAAAATATTTCTGTCTTCCCTAGTACATCATTACGATGGTGAATTGAAGTACATAAGGAATTTTCTTCATTCAAGAACGAAAATATTAAAAAAACAAGCACCAAAACTGTTAAGCACAGATTTTAGGCCTGCAAAAACCTACAGCTTTTCAAGTGACACCCCAGAAATATCTCAATCAATACAAAATACCACAGAATTTCTGGGAATTCCCTATTTCCTTTAGGGGAATCCTTTACGCGCCCATTGCTACAGGGCTACACAGCTTTGAGGTCACATTCTGCCTCAATTTCACGGACTGACGGTCCTCGACGAGAAAAAACTTCCTTTTCCTTGTAAATAAATTG
This sequence comes from Lepisma saccharinum, assembly GCA_022664845.1. Taxonomy (NCBI): domain Eukaryota; kingdom Metazoa; phylum Arthropoda; class Insecta; order Zygentoma; family Lepismatidae; genus Lepisma; species Lepisma saccharinum. Next base: position 5,251 of record JAGDQP010063554.1, read on the forward strand.
GATACGAAGCAACCATTGTATCTTTTATATATTCTACGCAGAATATATCATGGTGGGACTTGGCAAATTTGGGAAATGAAAAGAAAATAGAGATGTGCTTATCTACTGTATATATAAAATGTAAAAATGTATATATGTATGTATATCTTTTAGCTAAACGCTTCTATACCGTTCAATGTATGAGCACCAAATTAAGCAGGAATATTCTTCGATTTTCTAGAAAAAAGAGTCCGGTAGAGGTCACCCCATTACAAGTAAGTCCCCTCTTTCTTTGTTGGCAGGAATATTGTTGATACTTTAAAATAAAATATTTTGGGGTATCTCCCATCTAAAAGTAAGGCCCACTTCCTCGTATACTCGATTACTTTCTTTGTGTAGCAGATAAAGCGACATCCCGTAGGCCGTTTTCGATCGGGTTTTCTGTATTTTATGTGTTTCTATAAAACCTATTTTTACCCAAATCCAGAAAGTCTCCATATTCCACAAAACAACAGTTTTCCTGTATCACATGTTTTTGTTTTCAAGATCGACATTTATTGACATTTTGTGACCTATAAAGCTTAAAAAAAACATAATTTCTTGACATTAAAACATAATTTTCATAAATATCTATAAGTTCATAGAGCAATAAGAAAATCGACTTCAGTTAATGCGGGAAAGGAGCAAGTACGTCAAGGGAGGCAAGTTGGCAGAGAGCTAACCTCTGGTGCTAGGGGTAACCGGTTCGATCCCTGCTCATGCCATGTGAGTTTTGTGGTGAACAAACACCGCAGCCGTTTCCTCTCACTTTCTTGATTCCACCAATTCATCACATCATCATCCATTCTGCCTGAGCCAAAGTTACAAAAGGACGTACATTCAAATTCAAAATCAAGGGAGACAGAGGTAGTGACAGCAGCGGTAGTAGTTGTATTAGTCTCATGTAAATGTACATAGGGGCTATATTCCATTCTATATTGCAGGGCATACAGGGACCCAATATGATCTACCTGAGTTTTTAAATTGTTGTAAATGGTAGCATGGAATTTGATTGGCATAGTCAAAAGATACAATACTAGAAAGTAAACCTGAAAATACCGATGAAATGTTTTAATTAATAATGACGTATGAAATTATTTAAACAATTAGTACGTTTAGGCCGTATAGGGAGACGAGGTACTCAATATGGCCTATTTATTTAGTGTTTGAAAAAAAATTGCATTTTGAAAACTAATTGTGTACTTTGCTGATTATGTGAAGAAAACACACGAAAGAAATTCTACAAAATATTAATTTGAATGGAAAACCAAAAATACGATAGTAAATATTATAGACTTAAACGTAAATGTTAAGTTTGATGAGAAACTTTATTTTAATGCTGATTTGAATAAAAAAAGAGAATAATACACAATGTCAATATGTTCAAAACCATCGTTTTGTCTTTCCATTCAGTACCAACTTGACGTTTATTTACAAGAAAATAACAATGGAATTAAATATATGTACACAATATGGTCTATAGAAATATTTTTTACAGAATCCATACTAAAAGTTTAACTATATAAAACTTTTAATTCACCAACGAAATTAGAAGAAATTACTCTTAATAACATCAATCATTTGCTACTTTATTCACAGAAATTATTACCTAATACTATTTACTTGATAAATTTTACAACAGCCCTACCGACGACTTTCGTTCCACTCTACTCAACGTTCTCCATAATACTGGCATCTCTGGCTACTGGCTTGTGTTTAAAATACTCTTCATGCATCTTCTACACACATAATTACAGGGATTTGTCAGATTTAACACTTATTATAAGGAATACAACGAATAGGCTATATTGGTTGCTAAGCCATACTTTACATTGTATTCGTATTGCAGTTGTAATTATTCGAATGTGTTTATGAAATGTTTTGAAACTACATATGTAATTTATTACTAATAACATTTAAATACATTTATTTATTTCATTGGCTAATGGAGTAAAATGACGTCGATGGCTTAAGTAATTCACAATTCTGAGCAATTAAATGTTTCGACGAGCACGCCTTCGGAAGGCAGTCCCCATACCATTGGTTTTAGGTAATATCAGCATTGTATCCACGGAAAATTGAAAATTGTTGAAAATTTCTGTCAATCCGGTTGAAGTGAGAAGGGACTTAACCTGTTCTGCTTACCTAGCGAATTTAGCCAGTAGGCAAATGCTTTGTTTAACATTTTGAACAAGTCATTGTTTCTGTGGACTCTGCCTTTTGAAAACATGTTTCTGTTTAGCAGTTGAGGGACAAAGATATATATAAAAAAATAATGCGTACATTATTTTTACCAGAAAAAGAAATAGTTAGTACTTGTACTGAATCAATGAATGGGTTAAAAAAAACATCACCGTCGCGTGATGGTTGCTGTCCTATATTGAGTTTTTGCATGGATGATTTAACTTATGCATTACTCATCGTAAGGTCATTTTCCCTATTGACACTGACGCAAACAGGAAGATATGAGTTATCCCATCTTCATTAATAGTCTTTCTCCTTGGCTAAGGACGTAACTTGACATGAGGCTAAGAAGGTATACATGCACGCTTAGAGAGAAGGAGGGCACGCACCTACCAAAGAGCCACCTAGAAGGCGAAGGGAATATAATTAATCGAGAGGTGCCTGAGGGAGACGAACCATTATCTATCATTAACAGATAATGCCATCACTTGTGCTCCTGAGATGTTTGGCCTTGATGTGCAATGTTTGCCTATTAATGGCCACTTGTAAAGAAACTAATCGTTGTTTCAAAATGTCAAGGTAGTAGTTACTACTGTTGCTGTTACAAGAAAAACCGTACTACAATGCAAAACAATTATTTAAACATAGCTACATACAGCAGTCTAAAGTAATGAATGCCATTTATGGAAACAATTAAGAAAATCGTATTTGAAATGTCACGTGTTTCACGGCTAGTTTACAAACAGATAAATGCTGATGCAAAGTACGTGGGTTCTCTTGTCTTGTGTTGAGTACTCATGTTTATGTAGGTTTTCTTTTTATCATTCATCATTTCAAATTAGACAGGAGTCAGTTTTTTTAATCATTCAATCATTTCTCTGTTGATGTTTAAAATATCTGGAAGATGAAGCAATTGAAAACTTTGAAAACCGCAATGCATATCTAACATTGCTGCAATTAGGGCAAATTACGATCTGTGTCTCTTTTATATGCCGATTTAATTATCTGATATTTTACAAACTTATTGTATTACATAGAAAACTTCCAGTACAGTATTCAGAAAACTACTCTTGCTGCGCCTCTTTGAAGTAACATGTTTCGCTATTGTATAAAAGCAATTTCAAATGTAAGGTTTCCAACTTCAAAAACGGAAAAATCGAGACACTTCTCCCAAAGGAAGTTTGTACTGCTTTCAATTGGTAGAGCAAAAGTTAAAGATGACGGATTACTTCAGAAAATCGTAGATTAAAAAAAAAATATTGTAAATTAACAAACAGAAATATAAGGGAGATGAAAATACTTTAATTAGGCCTTCCAAATATTTAACATGCGTAATGTCAAATAACACATTCTTTTCACTGTCTTCTTACGTTCTGCAGTCGTAAACACTCTCTGTTCATTGGCTTTAAATTTCTCAAACTTACTAAAACCTTTGGAAACTTAATTGCCCAAAATTTTACTAGTTTTGAAATTTTTGGAACATATAATACAATAAGAAGTCATAGTAGATTCATAGCATGTTAAAGGGTTTAAACAAAATTCAGATTCACAACTAGTGAATTACGGTCGGCAGCGGAGTAGCATGGTGACTTCACTGGACATTAGCACTGAATCAACTAAATTCATTTCTGACAAAAACATACTATATATTTTCATAACTACTAGGGTAACCAACATACATACAAAATGCGAAAAGATATTCCAAAATTCCTAGCTTGCTAAGAATTTTGTTTCTATAACTAGTGTATATAATTAGTAAAACATAGAAGTATAGTGGCGCTTATGTGTTTGATCAGGGCTATGGCGGGACGCGGCACAATTGAATCTGTAGTTGGAAGAGGAAAATAAATAGATAAATCTTTTTTGTCGGAAGTTAACAAAAACAGTATAGCATTTTTCTTATTGAAAGGAAACAATTGAAGAGCTGGGTGGAAGAACGGCTTAAACCGAGATAAATTGTTTTTCTGTTTCGTGGTTTATTATCTTTATTAGACCTCAACTATAAGAATATAGGGATACTAGCTGATTTGGCCGCGGGGTGTCGAACCGAAAATCTAAGATAGTCGTTTCTGATGGATTGAAAGCAAGGATTTTCATACTTGTCCACTCGAAGATAGTTAACTCGGCAAACTGCATTATGTTGTGGGTTACTCAGCCTGTAAGGATATATCTGACAATCATGGTCTATTAACTGGTTGAACCACTATCCCCGTTGCCCCATGTCGGTGCTGCCAACTTTTAAACATGATAGTTATTTCTTCTAGGTCCTAAGGAATTGGTTGGAGGCCCAATTTCGAGTTACTGCTCTCCCCTCCCACCAGGCGCCTCCCCAGGTGGCGGATAGGGCAATGCCGACCAGATACAGTGGGTACCGGAAATATTCCGCGGCGAATCAAAACCAGTACTGCTGCCTTGCGATTAGTATGGGGATCTACAAAGGCTAGGGGAAGATAACCCCGAACAAAAATATCATGGTGAGGGGAAGCAGCATCACCATTACCACTCTGAGGCTGAAGATGAATGACATCGGCAAGGCTCAGAGATGAACAGAGAACGCCATCTTGTATGCGTACCATTAGTGCGAGGTCGTAGAGCTGACAATTCTACACCGCTAAAACATGTAAAAAAAATGGTAACAGATGGTTCATGGGTTCTCCTGGGGTAAAATATTCCGGAGGTAAACTAGTTCCTCATTCGGATATCCGGGTGGGGACTGCTTTAGGGGGCTCAAGAACAGGGTTAAGAAAGACCTTAGAATAGGAACGTGGGACGTACGAACGTTATACCAAACGGGCTCTTTTCAGGTGGCGGTACTCGAGACCGAAAAGTAGGAGCTAGATAGAGTAGCGATAGAAGAAGTCCGATGGGAGGGTCAAGAAAGCATCCGACAGTGCAAGTACACTTTGTAGTATAGGGGAACACAGTCACACGATTTCGAAATAGGACACCACAGTAAGAACAGTATTTTTCAGGCGGTGTAGAATATAGAGTTCGTAAACGAAAGACTATCGTACGTTACGATACGTACTCGATTGGGCAACATGGTTTTAATAAATGTCCGTGCCCCAACTGAGGTGGCTAATGATAACGACAAAAATGCATTCTACGATGAGCTAGCTGTTCGACCGAATTCCGAAGTGTAATTGGAAATTGTGTTGGTTGATTTCAATCGAAAGGTAGGGTGGACCAAAAAATTTAGATCTACTACAGGCAAATACAGAATTCACGAAAAGCAACAACAATGGAGAAAGACTGATAACTTTCGCGATTTCGAAAAACGTACTGGTAAAGATCACATACTTTGAACACAAAGACATACGCAAATACACATGGGTATCTACGGACGGAAAAACTCTCAACCAGATCGATCACGTGTTAGTAGATAGACGAAGACACACCAACATAATGGATGTTAGGTCGTACAGAGGAGCGGAAGGTGATACAGACCATCAATTCGTGATCACAAAAGTAAGGGAAAAGTTATGCATCGGGAACAGAGAAGCAAGGGGTCAAAACAGCTGAAATTCGAAGATAAACGATTAAATAATCCGAGCATAAAAGCTGATTACCAACTCGAACTCAGAAATAGGTTCGAAATCCTAGCCAACTTGAGTAATAATAATGATGATATTAATAATGAAATCGATGTAAGTAAGATGTGGGAGGCAATTCGTGAAACAATTAAAAGTGCAGCGAAGGAACATGTAGATGAGAAGAAACAAACCTTGGTTTGATGAAGAATGCCTTAAGCTCCATGAGGAACTAAAACAAGCCAGGCAACGATGAATAAGTAATAAAAGCGAAACAGATACAAACTACTACAGTAACGAGAAACAAAACGCAGGTTCTGAAACAAAAAGCGACAGTATTTGACGCAGAAGATTCAGGAGATAGAGGAAAACGGGAATACAAATAACATACGAGATTTGTACAGAGGAGTAAACTCATTAAGAAAAGGTTACCAGCCGAGATTAGGAATGATTAGAAATGAACGTGGAGATCTTCGGGCGGATCCGACTAAAATTGGCGATGTGTGGAAAAGTTATTTCGACAAACTTCTTAATGTACACAACGGGGAACAAACAGAGGAATTTGAAATCCATACCGCAGAACCATGGATTCCTGAACCTATAGAGATTGAGATCGAAATGTAGGTAAAGAAATGGAAAAATTTCAAATCACCAGGAATAGACAATATTCCAACCAAATTAATTAAAGCAGGAGGAACGACACTAATCAAGGAAGTACATAAATT
>JAGDQP010063555.1:0-11707 GCA_022664845.1 Lepisma saccharinum
TATATATATATATATATATGTGTGTGTGTGTGTGTGTGTGTGTGTATGTGACATTCAACTACAAGAAATTTGATGAACTATTAGTTTAACTAATACTAAACATATCATAAAACTGTCACGATAGAAGCAGTAACGTTGATAAGTAATTTTGTATTATAAAATATCAAAATATGGTACAACTCTTAACTAAATCCGGTCGAAAATTCGCCGTTTTTAAACTTCTTTCTTATTTTAGTGGTTACAACAATACAGACGCTTCAGAAAATTCTATTTAGTTGTACCTAGGTTTTCTTTCTTGTTTTCTTGTATTTCTACCTAGGTATTTTGTGATCTTACAGGTAACATCTAAGCAAATCATACCGAAACATCTCCAAAATTGTTGCACGTCTAGTTTATACCAAATTAACATTCTATTCACCATATTACGTGCGGATATAAAGTGCAAGATGGCCAGGAAAATTTTTTAAATTAACTTTTTGTTAGTAGCTCCATGAATTAGGTTGCACACGATGCTCGAATGATGTGTAAAGAAGACAGTTTGCCTGCTTGGCCTATTCTGAGGAACAAACAGAAATATATCTATGGAAAAATATCTGACCGCTAAGGAAATAGCAGGAATCAAAAAAGAATGAAAAGAGAGCACAATCTCAGAGGAAATTAAAAACTGATGAAGATAAGAAAGGAAATGAAAGACGAGGAAAATAGCAGGAAGAGAATTGAATGCATAGGAATAAATAAAAAAAACAAGAGAGAATATACGAAGATATAATGAAAATCTCGTTAGGAATACAATCGAGGAAAGCAACAGCCTGAAGAAAACCAAACTGCAGCTCATGATAGGGAAAGAAACAAATAACAGCAGTTTAGAGTAGGAAGCAATCATAAAAGTATTTGAAAGTTGCTATGGAGAGTTGTACCACTTTCAGAAACAACGAATAGAAGGAAGAGAAGAAAATTACGTAAATATTCCAGACGTAATGAAATAAATTGATAGGTACTTAGAGAGATTAATAAGGGACACTCTCCAGCAGAAGATGGACACAGCAGGGGTGTTTAAATTGGGAGGTGAAAAGATAAAAGAGGAGTTCGCCAAATTATTCCCAATGTGTCTGACTAAGAGAGAAATATTCTCAAGTTAGAATAATGCTATTATTATTTTTTGCACGAGAAAGGGGACAACGAACGCATCAAGAATTATAGACAATTAGTTTACCGTCAATTCTTTACAAAATGCTCACCAAACTTTTTCTGAATCGTATTGAACGCGACTTAGAGTTTATCCAGAGAAGGGAACAAGCCGAAGTTTTGTACATTTAGCACAACAGACCATGAACAGGTTGTGAATGAGGTTATGGAAATAAACTAATGAACAGGGTTAGGATTTATAGATGAGCATTTTTTTCTTGTAGGGCAAATTAGGAGTGTCTGAAACAAACCAATCTGTGAAATTTTACCACCAGTTGAAAATTGAGGGAATTTTGCAGCACTTTTACCCCCTTTTGGGGGTCTTTATCCCTTTTCTGCATCACTCTACCTATAATCCCCCTTTCTCCCCTTTTACTACTACTTTCTAATATTTTCCACAGCACATTTTATCGTTTAATTTACTTTTGAATTTCATTTGGATTGCAATTAGTATTACGTATCATGATAGTGAACATGGAATTTTGGCAAAGTGCATCTGTAGTAACAATGAGGAATTCCACTCGCTGGCACTTGAATAAAGTTGGCTTTACTTGAACTATCTGTAAAACAACAATTGGTTATAATGAATTTTAGGTCAACCGTGAGCTGAGTGCATAGATATCGTGTCGGTAGTCTACTATATTTTGAATTCTCTTGGCTTAAAATACATAGACACACGAAGAAAACTAAATGACTTAAAATTTCTTTATAAAATAATGCAGGGCACACTCAGGACCAACGACCTTCTTCCACTTTTTAACCTAAGAGTACCCAGACAAAATTCTCGTTCACAATATCATTTCTACTTCTCAAAACCGAGATTGTGTTTGGTCCAGCGATCTCTTGTATATAAATTATCACATTTTTACAATACTCTTCCTTTGCCACCAGATTTCTGCCTCAGTAAAAGTACATTTCTAAAGGCTTGTTATATAAATCTAGAATGAATGAAAAAAAAAACTTGATATTATTTCCTATTGCAGAAGTCTTCGTTGTTATATTATTTTTATTGTTGTTGTTATTTTTTGTGGTTTGTTACAAGAACAGTGTAAAATGGCGTTTGCTGTATCCGTGCTAACTTCTTATAAATAAATAAATATACGACTTTAACTATTTGCGTACTCATAAAACGTTTTATTCTTTCAAATTTAGATAATAAGTAAATGTAATAGTTAGCAGAATGCTTGAATAAACTGAAATGCCCCGAGGTTCATATCACGACGATTGAAAGATTTGGATCATTGGTCATAATATTAGGTTAGAATTATTTCAGTGTTTATGCTCCTACAAATACCAGACAACGTGTGAATAACAAAACTTCAATGTCATGAGAACTTTTTCCATTTCAAGATGATTTTTAATTTTATAAAAGACCACCTGCACACAACGAGAAGTGAGAATAACCTTGCTTCACATAAGACGAATCAATATTTGTTATATACAGAGAGCACAAATACTCAATGTGGAACGTTCCGAATGAGAAAGTCATACCATCCAGTTAGTCTTGTTGTTATTGACAGTGAATATCTGATAACAAACGTATAATTCATGAAATATTGTTAATATTGAGTGATGTCATTTATCTGCACCTGTATGCTATCATTACACGTGTTTAAAAAGACGTAAACATCTCCTTTGAGGACCTCACGATTTTTGCCTATCCAAAAATTCCTAGATTAAGTCACGTTCATTTGATTAGTAACAATTTCATATAAAAAAAACCTTCTACCTTTCCTCACTCGCTCAGTCGCTCAAGTTGTTCAGTTCCTCGACTCCTCGACTTCAGCTCCATTTCTTCAGTTATAAGTTTGGACACTTAAACTACGATTCTTTATTTTACGGACTTAGTCAAAATTATAACTCTGAAAATATTTGTCCAAACACGCTTGAACTTAACCTAATTTGTGAAGTTATATACTCAGTGAAATTCTTCGATGGACAGACTTTATCAATAGACATAATCAGAAGATCTGTCCTGGAAGCTGAAATAACTATTTCTTCGATATTCAAATATCAACGTGTACAAAGTACGATTTGACGATATTTCAATTACACACACTTAGTTACAACTAGTAAGATCTTGGTGAGCTGTTTTTCTCTCGCAATGATTTTGAGTACATTACTTAAGATGGTTTTGTTCTGGTAACTGGAGCTAATTATTACTATTTTAGGTATTTAATTTTAATGTGTTTAGAATGTATTAGGGTGATGATCCAATATTCCTTTGTCGTAGGTATGCACCAATTTCCAAAATTTATTTCTTTGTTTCCCTTCGAAACACCATGATTTTGCCCCTCTAGTTTTAGACCAAAATTAGTATCGAAATTACTCTACCTAGCTACGACCCTCAGTTAGCAACTTTAAAATCATGATGTTAGGCACCACAATTAACTAGTTCTGACCGAAGAACTCGGTTAGTTATCACTACAGTATGTTCATTGCATTCTCTCCTTTACAAGTAATTTCACTGGAATCAGTTGTCCCCTGTTAGTGAATGAAAATTTGATGCTTAACAAGTTTAATGCAAGATTTCGTCGTGCCGAACGTGCCTAAATCCCGATTTTTCCTTCTGACTGAAGAATTCAAACAGGATTTCACCGAAACTGATAGAACTATTTGTTATACGATGCACTGTATGCGATTCAGGGAATCACGGTAAATGGAAAACACCAGCGAGACCGCATACAACAACATATTTCCATCTTGAAGGAACCAAAGAACAAGACTCTTCAAACAATCCCGACAGCCTCTGTTACGAAATGCCTTTACTCAGTGTTCTTTGAAGATTAAAAAATTCAAGGAATTTAACATTGATGTGTGCAGCTTTTACTCAGGCGGGAGTTCTACCTATAAGGTGGCTTAGCAACCTGAAGGACCAGGGAACAATCCCAGGGGCCTCCCATCCCGACTGAAGGTTTTTCCAGGGTTTTTCTTGAGTTATATCAGCCAATGGAGGGATTATACCTGATCGACTAACTTCCAACATCTTTACCACCACATTAAATCGGCTTAGGCCTGGGATGGCGAAAGTACGTAAAAAAATTCAACGTCTTATCTCCAGATAGACGAAACAAACTTACTTTTAAAAACTGAGAGATGCGTGAGGTACAGCACCTTATTTTTATCCTTCTTCAGATGAATGATACTGGTATGTAACCTAACGAATACAATTTTCTCTGTACCTATAATTTGTATTAGTAACTACTGTAATTTACAATAAATATACCAGGCCAAACCTTTTGTCCCTTTTTTGGTATTATTTTAGCACCTTTTCCCTGCCTTTAGCACCCTAAGAAAATTGCCCCTAAAAATCCTAACCTTGCTAATGAATATAAACTTCCACTAATTCTAGGATTCACAGATTTTGAAAAAGTTTCCGAAATCCGGAGGGACTTTTGAATCACTCTGTACATTAATCTCACACAGTACATGGAAAATTGACAACTCAAACTTTGGTAACTCCGAATTAATAGGGTCCATTAACTTGCCCCCCACTACCACACCAAATTTGAGAAATAAATGGCCTATCGTTTTGCACCCAAGTTTTGCGTTTTGCACCGCAATGGTTAAAAAGTTATAAGCTCTTAAATTTGTGAAGGGCCAAGTTGGTGGTAGCCCCCAGAGCAAAATTTCAAAAATCAGACAGTGACATATAGTGCAACAGATTGCACTCATTTTGCGCCGTTTTGCACCGCAACGGGGAAAAAGTTATAAGCACACATATTTTGCGGGGGCTGGAAAATGACAACCCCTTAATCAAATTTTGAAAAGGAGAAATAGATAGCGTTGTGGAATTGCATTGCACTAGTTTTGCACCACAACATTTAAATCGTTAGAAGAAGGTTCTTTTTTCGGGGAGGGGGACAAGTTAATTAGTTAGGACAAATTAGGACAAGACCCGCCTCATTTTATTTTTTATTGAAAACAGATAGTTTTTGGATTACACTCATTTTAGCTTGCGGACCGATTAACAGTAAAGTATTTTCATTCTAAGTTAATTAAATTAACAAAACGCGGTCTTACGAATGCGATTGATTAAAGTGGTTATTGTTGAAGACATCCAAGTAAATAATTGGTGATGCAGCTTAGACCTATCGTGCACTAGCATTTTTTCTTGTCGACTTTTTAATTGCGAACAACGATACATACTTCTATATAACAGGGCGCGCACTGGTAATTTTTAAAATCACCGTGATAAAATAATTGAAACATGGGCTATTGATACAGGTAGGTTCAATTTCAGGATTGTTGCGGATGTGCGGCAGGAAAGCATTTTATGAATCTTTAAATATTTTATGATATTTTATGTGTTGATATTGTTAGTTTAGCGAAATTGAAACAATATTTAAATATTGGAAAATGTAACTCTATTGTTGAGAATAGATAAAATGGAGTAAAATTAAATATAAAGTTTTGTAGTAAATATATACAAATTATTTTCGATGTGAAATGTATATGTGTGACGTCAGCTATATGAGCAGATACGAGTAGCGAGAACTTATTGTTTGATTTGATGTTTATTAAACTTGAAGAACGTGGTGGATATGGTAAGAATTACGAAATGGCAAGGATAGCAGTGTATTGTTCAGTTAGGCGTAAAGATGTAAATGAAATGATTTATACTGTATGTAAATTATTGCCAAATAATTAAATATGTACTAATACGAAGGAGGAAATGCTATATGTCGAAACATAATGTGAGAAATTCATTTGCTATCTCGAAGTCACTGACAGTTATAAGAGCATTGTGCTTAAAGAGTCTAAGTAGGGATTTGCGAGTAGCTTTGGAAATTATGCTTAATCAATGGGCTAATAAATTAGTTTCCATAATATTATTTCGAACCCTCTATAGTTTTGTATGAGCAAGTAAATTGCTAGCTAGAGTAAATCTTTTACCCTAGGCTTGGCATCCTCACCCATGTGCATGCCTGGGTTCCCTACAAGTAGGCATCTTAATTACTTCTATCGCTAATCGTCTGATGTTAGTTGGAAGGGACTACGAACTGAGAATTATATATGAGTCTAAGGCGGAGCATATCATTTTAATATATCGCAACACTACCAAGGAGTTATTACACTATTTCGAAGGCGATGAGACTATTGTTTGCGAAAGTACTGTATTACGCATGTGTTTAAACCTGTTCGCGCGCACTAGCAATTGAATTGCTAAATTCGGTAGTTGCGTCTCAGAAAGAAGTAGTTACAAATAACTACACAGTAAGAAGTAATTTAGTCGTTAAGTAGTGTATGTAATCGTTTAATGTTGAATTGTTTATATTTGAAGTAAATAAGTCCAAAAAGTAAATAGACAAAATGCAGAAACGTGGAAGTGATATTTTGAAATAAGAAATTAACAATTTGTATTAAAACATATAATTATGGAAGTGGCTTATTAAGTTCAAGAATTGTTATTTTCTCTTACAACTTCCGAGTTATGTTTTATCATTGTAAACTCTCTCAAAATTATCGTGAAGTAAATATTTATCGTAAGTCAGCAACATCCTAGTGCATTGATACCCAACTTCGTTTTGCCCATGTGCCACATTAAAATTTAGCACGATCTTCTATGTTTATGAAAACAGCAAAAGGCCAAAAACAAAGAATTAAAATAGTTTTTTTACTTACAATTTTTAACATAATTTTATGTTATTAATATGGGTTGCATTCTGTCTTTTCGCAGTTGAGATCAGTTTTTTTTTCATATATTGATTAAGTAGGAGAAATAAAACTTTCTTGTGACATGTTTATGGTAAACAAATGCAACATATGTGGCGGCCCGGAAAGGCAAAAGTTGCGGGTCTGATCTGGTCCGCGGGCCATAGGTTGGGCATCACTGTCCTAGTGTGTTAATGTTACAGCCAATCTCCATTGTGGTCCTACACAGCCAGTCAAAAAGTAGTATAGTATTTTGGTGCGTTATGCTGTGACCAAGGGCGAATAGCAAGTTATAAAATCTTTCCAATCGTATTTATCCAGAAATAACAGAATCTCTTTTTATCTTCTCTCAAAGACGCAAAGACTCAGTCCCCATGGTCCAGGTGGTAACGGCGTGGACTTCGGATTGGTAAAGGGGAGGCACGTGGTTTCGAACTCCACGGCCGACAATTCTGAGAGGTTTTCCAAGGTTTTCTCGCTTTCACCAGGCGAATGCTGGGGATCGTACCTTAAGTATGATCCTGGACGATATTTTCCCCATTCTCTGCCTAGCTTATCCCGGCCACAGATAAAGATGCTAAAAGGCGATAAATTATTTTTGAAATTCAAAGATTCAACGAGTTTATAAAATTGCTCATTTAAAGTCTCTGGCTTGCAGTTGAATGAATCCTATGTTTTTTTTTCTTTTGTGTTTCCTACTTCATCTTAAAAGAAGAGCAGCCGACCGATATAGTTGTGTTGTCTCAGGCGTCTCCAAGGTTTTGGACTCGAATCTCCGCTGGAGCCTGGATGGATGTTTGTGGATTTTAGAGACATCTAGTGGAATCAAGAAAGACCGAAGTCATTAGTTACTAAAATGGCCCAAACTATGAAGTTTACAAAGCTCTTCACAAAACCAGAAACAACTTGCAGCCGTTTACTTGAAATCCATTTCGATGCTGAGCAACTTATGTCTCCCAGTGCAGGAACCTAACAAATTTTAGTGATTATTAATCGGGTGATTTTTTTCTTTCTCAATTTTTTGATCAACAATACATGCGTGATTCCCCTTACTGCACTATGTGTCACTGTCTAAATTTGAAATTTTGCTGTAGCGGTCTATCTTTAACTTGGCTGTCCCACATTGTACGAGCTATTAACTTTAAACTCACTGCCTTGCAAAACGCGCAACTTGGATGCAAAACTATGCAAAACGAGTGCAGATCGGTACACTATCTGTTCTCAAAAAAACTGACTGAAGAGGGTGCTACCACTAACTTGGGTCCCCAAAATAGAAGAGCTTATAACTTTTAACCGTTGTTGCGCAAAACGGTGCAGAATGATTGCAATAAGTTGCACTATACGTAACTGCCAGATTTTTGAAATGTTGCTGTATGAGCCTACCATTAACTTGGGCCCCAAAAATAGAAGACCTTATAACTTTTTAACCGTTGCGGTGCAAAACGGTGCAAAACGATAGGCTATTTATTTCTCAAATTTGGTGTGGTGGTGGGTAAGTTAATGGACCCGAATTAATAGCATGCTAGAGATACCACAACAAAATTTGATTTTATATCCTCGAAGGATATTATATTTATAGTTTGAATTATCAGCACTTGAGAGCGGTTAATTTATCTGTTCATTACTATACATCTGAAGTAGTGGTAATTTATGCTTGTTTTACTGCTTAACGGTAACGTTACAGTTTTGATTTAAAAAATGTGCGGTATATATATTCATAAGATAATCTCAGGCAATGCCAGATAATATTTTGCCCGAATGTAAGTTTGGAGGTATGATGATAAAATTTGGGGTGTAACTCGTAAGGAAAATAGAGCATAGTAGGGTTACTGTAGATTTTTAACAGCAAAATAATAATAATAATAATAATAATAATAATAATAATAATAATAATAATAATAAACGTGGAAGGGGTACTCGAGAATTTGGGGGTAAAGTCACCCCATTGAGGGGGCTGGCAGAATCCCCTCACACATCGTACATAATATAGGCATAGTTATAGAAGGCAAAATTCAAGCAGAAAATTTGCTGCGGTTGCTAACTACAAGTTTCCTGAAAGATATCTGGTGACACCAGCAGTTTTTTCTTACTGCCAATCCTAATACTATAAGCACAATATCTGGAAATGAAGTGTCATCTTTTTGTTCCATGCCAGAACACACGGAAAAAGAAAATATTTGAAACTGGCGGATAATCCGACGAATCGTTAATTGAGGTTTTATTGTATTACGTTATGTTTACCTATCATACACCAAATGCAGTCCAGGTATATGGTCGACGCTTTGAATTGGAGGACTGATAAGAACAGACACGGAAACGCAACCTCTATGTACTACTACTTCGTCAGCGAAAGCAAACTTTATTTATGAGACACTAAGAAACATAATCAATTTTGGCAATTGCTTAAACCACACGCAACTTGCATCCGCCCATAATTTTGGAATTTTAATTTGGTATAAACTACTAGTACAAATATTTGGGGGTAGTTCCCGATATGACCCGGTGAGAATACATATGACAACGGTGTACCATCAATAGAACATTAAGTAACAAATACTAATGCTTGTAGTATAGATCTTGCTTCTAATCTTAGACATGCATTTAATCTAATTACTGAAACTTACACGCAGAATATGTTTGACAGTACACAATAGTCATATTAACAGTTTTGTAGTATGCCAGAAAAATATTTATTTTATTCTTATCATATTTCAGTTGATGGTGTCCTTTGGATTGGTGCTCAATATAATGGCAATGTGTGGTCATGGATAACTGGAGAACCTTTCCCCAAGATAGCTCATGGATATCCTCCATTGGCCTACAGTCCACCACGAACCAACCAGAACTGTCTTACTCTGGAGGTATCAAGCCAAGATACTCCCAAACTAGTAGATAGAGACTGCGCAGATAAAGAATACTATGTGTGCGAAATTGGTATGCATTTATTTGAAATTTTCACTAATATCTACAGAAATAAAATGGAAATATAGATTTTTATAACACTTGCTTAAAACTACAAAATACCATGACGTATTAAGCAGCTTTTAGTAGTACTGTATGTGAGCCAGATGAAAATCATCATTATTTTCTGTAATTTTAACCCATTACTGGATTCTGTTTTGTTCATAAATCTGGGTCGGCTTCTGTCCTTATGCATGTAGTTCCCGAAAACACTTGATTTCAACTATCAATCTTCCACTTGGTTTTCTAGATAGTTTCTTTTCTCAAGGAATCTAATGTAGAACACTTCCCGTCTATCTTTGGTCTTCTGTTTAAGTATGTGACCGGCTATCTCCAATTAATCTTCTTTGTACTCTTGATCACATCTTCTACATTTCTTTGAGGTCAAATCAATTTATTTGTTTTCCTGTCCCTGCTAGTTATTCCTAGCATGCATCTTTCCATTGCTTTTTGTTTAATTCTAAAACTGAGTCGCTTGCGTATTCAATGTCTACGTTTTTCAGCCATACAATATCACAGGTAAAAGACATTAGTTTTACTTTTACACTTTGTCCTTGAAACACATTGGCAACTTGCCTTTTTTTTTTAAGTTGAGCCCAGTACTCCAAACGAGCCTCATGTCATCTTCCCGTTTCTAGCTATTTCCAGTGATCATGCCATACGATGTTTCAGCTGTTCTAGATAAACTACGCCAACATTGCGTGAATAATTATAGGGTGTTTCAAGAAAATGTTACATAATTTTACGAGTTGAAGCTATCACAAACAGAAAACCGCGGTTAAGAAGCCATTTGTATTTGGAGAAAATATCGATCTTGTAGTGTTAATGGTATCCTTTGGTGGAGAGCAACAAAAAATTAATTATATATTTTTCGTAGTGTCCTATATATTCTGGACCAAATTTCTTCTATAATATTACAATCTGAATCAACCACCCAGGATGGTGTTAAAAGCTAAGAAAAATAGTCGTAATATTTATTTTTCTTGTGTTACGAGACGCTAGCAAACGAACTTCGTACTTACGTTAGTTAACTCCGACATGCTATGCCGTTGCCCTTTGGAGGTGTGTCCTGATAAACTAGGAGTAGCACGGTCGCCGCCGAGGGGGGAGCGGAATTTAACCTCCTGAAATCTGCCCCCGAGTAAAGCGTGACGTCACGGAACTTGTGGAACAGTTGCTCTTAGAATTATGTTCGTGGCCGGAAATTTACCCCACCCCCTCCCAACTAATTATTACATAGCCGGTCAGATTTTGATTAATATGATTAAATTAGAATTGTAATAATATTAATTAAAATCCAGACTCGGAATTTTACCCCCCTGAAATTTCCCCCCTAGTGTCTTTCAAAATATAGTAGAAGGCGGAATTTTATCAACTCGGAATTTTACACCCCTGAATTTTACCCCTTATATTAAAATATACTGGAAGGCGGAATTTTAATCCCCCTGAAATATACCCCCTTAGTTTAAAATAGCGGAAGGCGGAATTTTACCACCCTGAAATTGACCCCCTAGTTTAAAATAGTGGAAGGCGGAATTTTACCCCCTGAAATTTGCCCCCTTAGTTTAAAATATAGAGGAAGGGCGAATTTTACCCCCTCTCTGAAATTTATCCCTGGTGTCTTTAGAATTATAGTGGAAAGCGGAATTTCACCCCCTCACCACAAGTGTCTTTGTTACTTATGTAAATGAACAAACAACCTGAGCATTTGATTTTCGTTCAAAACAATGAGTAAACAATTCCCTTAATTCCCTGAGCAGTTAAAATGATGATTGAATAATTCGTGTTTTATACTTAAATCATGTAAAAATAGGTCTGTTAAAATTTGTACACTGAATTAGGCTACATTAAGGGGTTCATTAAGGAGTATACTAAAGCACAATCTTAAACCTTTTTCTATTGAACT